>JAQZBX010037977.1:0-23586 GCA_029593785.1 Cabassous unicinctus | reverse complement strand
CCACAATGCCACTCATGACCACCCCCAAGTCCCAAAAAACCCCTGTATTTTGACTGCCTCTCCCCTCCCTGCCCTGAAAATGTCCAGTGGCCACTGTTTCCACCTCACTGTTACAATTTCTTCCATTGCTTGAATCACAATATACGACAGAACACCACCAAGTCCATTCTAGTCCATAGCTCTTTCCCCAATCCTGGGGGTTTTGGGATGGTGATGTCCACTCCATCTCCAAGTGAGAGAAGGTTTATATTCCATGGATACGGTGGATGGGATTATCCTGCCTGCAGCTGCAGGCCCCCTCCGTTCCCTGGGATGGCCGTTGCCCATAGTCGTCTCCTCACCAGGTGACTTGGATGAGTCCATTGAGCTATAGGATAGGGGTTGCAGCTGCACCGAGAAAGAAATTGAGAACCATATTCAAAGCAAGTAACAAAAATACATATCATTATTATGTATTTATTTTAAATAACCTGCTAGAGCTATAGGCTGACTCTAATTATTTACCCATGGCAATGTCTAAAATCCAAGTTGGAAAGGGTCAGCTCTGTCCTTTGAGTATCTGAATTTCTTTAAGCAGAAAGCAATCCCCATTTCAGGGAAGGGGAGAATCACGTTTGCATCAAGATATTGGTACTTGCATCTTGTTATCTTATAATTGGATTTTCCCAGTGAGTTATTCAGAAAAACACCATACCAAACCATGTGTCCCATGTTCAAAGTAATGTATAAAATAGTTGATCCCCCTAAAGTAGGAAGCTTATGGGTATCCCTCTGTATTATAATAGAATGGTCTTACACTATCTTGCACCAATTTTCTTGGTCTACGTCTGTCCCAATAAGTGTAGTAAAGAATTGCAGCAATATTTTCATCTCTGAAAACATGTATGCTATAAACAAAAGCTATGTCTGCTGCATTTGTATTTTTTTAAATTACTATTTTTATTTATGTGTATAGATGCTTGTTCAGATTTTCCCATTTAATTTAAAACACCAGGAAGGAAGAAAGTGCTGATTTCTTCAAAGTTATCCACAGGGCATAGTAGAATGGTTTGTGAAAAGTGAATATTCAGTAATTGTTATTTACCTCTGTTCTCCACTTCACTTGCTACTACAGGCCTAGCCAAAGACACTTTTTCTGTTATGAATCCCACCTTTGTTTCCAGCTTACAATGATTCTTTTGGAAGAAGAGAACATTGCTATTTAAAACAAGCAGTAAATATGCATCACACATTGAAAGAAACCTCTAGTTAGGGCATGAGTAAAAATATTAAGATCCAAATTAAAGGCCAAATAATTTTACTGTGCTGAAAATTCTGAAAATCCACAGTTTTACATTTTTACTTGATTTGATTAACATCTATGATAATTTCATACATCAGAAATTTTTTTAAGTACCGAAATTAACTCAAACCTGGCAAATTTTAGTAACACTGAAAACAAAACAGTTAAATCAACACGAGGATATTTTGGAAAATAGTTTGTGATATAAATACTTTTTAAATCCACTCTAGCTGTAAGTTTGAAATATTCATTCAGAGGCTTCTCAAGTTACAAACTATATGTTTGACACTGCAATATCAACCAAAGTGGCGAGGAAGATAACAGAACTAGCTTTTATATATTATGTGTGTATATATAAATATATATTTTGTATGTATATTATTTATATATAATTTTATAGCATATAATAGAATTCCTTAAAAACTATTCCGCTCAAGTGGCTCATTTCCCTAAATGTTAAATATAATTATAATTTCCTAAGGCCATTCAGTTGAAAAACCTAAATGGTCCTAAAGCATCCTTTCAAAAAAAGAATGATCTTCTGCAAATTATGGAAGAATGTTTTGTTTTCCATAGTTTCATATTTTGGGATTGCTTTTAATGGCCACTTTTACCGTCTGTACAATAGACTTCTATAACATGCACCTCCCAAGTCAATGGTAACTCATTTGCCAGCTTTACAGTGATTGCCAGCTTTTTTCATCAGTTCTCAATCTTTAATGAGAAATCATATTCCAATGTCAGTAAGATTTTTGTTTATACTAAATTGAAGGAAAAAACAATATATAAAAATGTACCTATTAGAAATTACCAATTAAATAATTATGACTTATTTCTCTTAATAATTATATTTGAGGTGATGACCACCCTGATCTAATCTCAATGAACTAAATGTTTGGTAGTTCATTCTCTTAGCCCAATGGTTACTGAAAATTTCCAAAGAAAACTTGCAGATTTAAGAAATTGCCAGGAAAAGCACTCTGCAGTTTTAAATTCCTACCACAGAGGACAGGGGAGCAAGTGGGTTGGAATGGTCTGATATAAAGGTTCTCATTGACATTCACAATCCTACTTGATTCCCAAGTGTCATGGATGCTGAGGAGAGAGCCAGTGGGCCTGCCATGGCACCTACCAAGGTAGGGGTGAGGTGAACTTGCAACAAGGGCTGTCTGGGTCAGGGAAGCTAATGGATGTGGGGTCTTCCAGGCCTGCACAGGCCAAGGGAAAAATATGTCTGCAGGGAAAGGTTGCTGGCTCCAGTTAGTCACTGTTGATGCAGCCACACATGCATAGAACACCCAAAAATGGGACTGGCTACATGCACCCCAAGAAATATCAGGCTGGCCACTGCTGAACTAAGACCAACATGGACCTCAGGGTCCCTGCACAGACCTAACCATCCATTCTCTAAGCTTCCTCACATTCCCAAGAGTATCCTTGTCCCCACACAACAAACATTGCCTAAGGGAGGTACATGAAAGACTGCTGGAGCACAGAAATAATAGGCTGAATGAATGATATCTTCAAAGCTATGCTTTACTTAAAAAGAGTGTCTAAATAACTTATCCAAATGAAATTAAAATCAGGTTGGATTTTGAATTTTCCTGCTATTTCTTTTTGGTGGTGGTGGTGGGAGCTTGGGAAGAAAACTAGATCAATTATGAGATTGTAATTAGAGTAGTTTATGACCACACAACAGAAGGAAAGCAAACACATGTTCACACTGCATATTTTTGTTTTCTGTCATTTGCTCAATACTTATTGTTTCTCAGAATTTTCTTGGCCATTCTTTATATTTGTGATGATGTTGTATTCAAACATTGATCAGCATTTTCCCCTTTTAAACTAAAATTGGTAGGCTGTACCCATAGCTGAAAACTAGCAAACATATATATCTTGCATTTTAAAGAAAATAACCGAGAATTTTGGCCAAATACCCACAGAATCAGCTCTACTAAAAATCATAGCCCATCCAGGACTATATAAGGAGATTCCTGAAGAGAGGAGGAAAAAGTCATCAGCCTTGTGGAAGTATGATGTTTGTGATGAGTACTGAGTCACTCTATCCCCAATTAACAAAGAAACACTTCAGTCCCAACCCCAAGCTTATTGACAGCAGCAGGGGTTAATGGGAAGGATACAGAAGATGGAGAAGTTGTTTGCAAAAGGTAAAAAAGGGAAGCCTGGCATTCTGATCTCCACTTGGAAGAAATTTAGGTGACATACCTGCTTCTCTGACCCATGCCTTCCTGAGCAAGGGAAAGATAATCTGGGAGAGAAAGGCAGTCCAGATAGCAGGCTGCACCCCCATTTTTGCCTGGCAAGAATGTGTTTCTCATAGTTCTAGTGGAAACATCCAGAATGAGCTAAGTTGAGCTATCTTTCTAGCATTCCCACAACATAAGAGGACCTCAGTAGAGGGGCTGGGGTGGACTCCCAGTGGCTAGAGCTGGAAAGTACTGAAGACTGGAGACTGAATCAGACCTAAGTCTTTCATTCCAGGGAATTATGCACAAGAAGGCTCTGAAAAACCTTTCAAGGAACTCACACATATGCTCTAGGGGAGAGCCAGCCCATGGATGCCTGCTTCATAAGGCACAGGCAGCCAGTCAATATTTGCCAGTGAAGCAATAACAACCCTCCGTGAGAGGATTGCAATTGAGCCCTGCGAAACAAGTGACAGCTTCCCTTTCCCCCAATCCATTCTCCTGGTCATGATTATCCAGGGCTTGAGGTTTGCAAGGGTGTGGGGGAGGTAGTGACAAACCAGACCATGTCTCTTTCCTTACATCATTTCACAAGCAGAGTCAGCGATGACAGAAGAGAAAGCATTGGGTTAGATATGACACTGGAATTTTAATTTGGGCTGGACTGAATTCTAATAAGGAAAAATAATCACAAAGTTATGAAATCTGCCAAGGTGACATTCAGGGATGTGAAAGAGCATTCAAATGTGTATGGCTTAAAGTGGTGATTAGAAAAACATAAAGCCATTTCATATTTATAGTCTCAATAAACTGGTTTTTACAATGAATGAACTATTATGAATTCAGATCAAAGTACTGCGGACTATTTGGTAAGGAAAGCAGAAAGAAAACTAACATTTATTGAGCACTTATTAAGGGCTGAGTAATCTCATTAATTCTTACAATGAGTTGAGTACAATGCTCTGCGTTTAAACATAGAAACAGAAGCTGAGAGAGGTTAAGGAATTTACCCAGGGCCATTCAGCTAATAAATGATGGATCTGGGATTATATATGAGTAAATATAATGTCAAAGCCTGTGCTTAACCTACTGCCCTCCACCACCACCTACTAAGATGGGCTGTTAAACATATACCATTTTAAAACTTCCTTAGAATCTACTTTCTTTTCCATGTCTACACTAGTTTAAAAGCCAATCTTTAGCTATGGTATACTTTAATTGGAGATGACAATTGTATATGGTGATTCCTTGCTAGTTCAAATACTAATTCCCTATTTGAAAATTGTACAGTATTGCCTTTCTTGTTAATTTCCTTTGTTTGAGTGGTAACTTTGGTGTCATGGAGATGATTTTCGCAGACAGATGTTAACATGTCATTATGAACACTGCCCATTCTTGCTTTCTGCTGAAGATAAAGAGTTCCGTTAGCATATCATGGCATGTAGCCATCTGGATTTGACTCAAACCTTCTCTTTTGACATGTTTCCACTTTGAATGACTAGTTTCTTTTTTGTTTGCTTCTGGTTCAGATTTCTTAGGTTATGTTTCAATTTCCATTTGAAGGATGCACAGTGGGAGAAGGAGGAAGCAAGATGAAGGGTTGGACAGAAGAGATGGGCTCTTTTTAATTTTTGATGCTGAGGATTTTAGTAGAACAACTTTGAAGACAAGCAATAACTGAGTGGTTTATTCAGATTTTCCCATCTTAAGCATTCTGAAATCCTGAAACACAGACGATTTTTTTTCTGATTACTCATGCTCCTTCAGCTTCCTTAAATAATATTGCCTTATATTGATAATTCTTATTTGGCTCTGTGCTTGTATTTGATTAAATACTACTTCATTCACGTGTGGCTTTCCTCTACTTAAGTTTATTAGTTTTATCTACACATTTAGGACTGAATTGCACCAAATGCCCCTTTTTCATCCTGTATTTTAATACCTTCTTCTTTGGAACAAATCAAGGGCATTTCTTTTTACACTTGCAGATATTCAGTAGTTTCATATATTGCCTTAACATTTATATCCATTTGGAGCTCATTTTTTCCAATTATATATCCGTAGTAATTTATAGGACCTTGGATTCATCCCAACCACTAAATAGTTGGTCTCACAGCAGTAGGTTGAACATTAGGCTCTCATCAACACACAGAAAGATATCTCTGAATTGAAGAGGGAAAAAAATCAAAACAAGAGACCTACCCAGATTTTATTAATAATTCACTATAAATTGAGAAATTTGATTAATTCTACTCTTTGCCCTTGAAAGCCTCAAAAAGAAAAAAATGTAAATCAAATCTCTGATAATACCTGGAAATACTCTCTTTGAGGATGTATTTTCAACATTTCATACATATCTTTCATATTGATCCTTGCTTCCACAGTTAAGGTGACTTAAGATTGTCAATGAATAATATATAAAAGTATATTTTGCATAAATATAGAACTTAAGAATTTTCAGTCTAAGTTTTACATTCGTATTCTAACACTGTGTCTTAGTTTGCAAGGGCTACTATGACAAATACTACAAATTGGTTGGCTTTAAACAGTTGGAATTTATTTTCTCACAGTTTTGGGTGCTCAAAGTCCAAAAACAAGGTATTGCCAGGCTATGCTTTCTCCTTCTCCTGGAGTTAGTAGCATTTTGGTATTGGCTAACTCCTCAATCATGTGGAGATATCTGTTTCCTTCTCTGGTTTCCACTTCAGGTTTCCAATGACAGACTGCATCTGAATTTCCTCTGTTTATAAGGACTCCAGTGTTATGGACTAAGTCCCATCCTGGTTCAATTTGATCTCATCTAAAGAGGTACTTTGAAGATCCTATTCAAAAATGAGTCCAAACTCATAGAACTGAGGGTTAGGACTTGAAGATCTCATTTACAAATGAACTCACACCCAGAGGACCAGAAGTTAAGGCTTGAACACGTCTTTGTGGGGGAAATGATTTAATCTACCATACACAGTAAATCATGGTTTTGCCATATGTTCAGAGGCAAAAAGTTAGGAAGATCCCTCCTGGATTGTCTTTCCGCCCATCAACTTTCAGGGCCACTTGCAGTGCTACTGCTGACCAAATAACAAATTGCTAGTGGGAGGTCAGAAGGACAGCATACTGGGACCATCATAGGCTAGTATGTACAGTGTGGGGATGGAGAGCGTCAGGTGGTTAATGCAGGGAGTTGGTTAGGTGAAGGCTGCTTAAGAGGATCTATTATAAATTCACTTCCCCAGTTAAGTGGTCATGTGAATCTGGTAATTATTTTATCTTTAGCTCCTATTTACTCTTTTGAGGTGAAAGGACAGAAGCAATTGTCTGGGTTCACTTTAAAAATTATGATAGAATTCAAGTTCTCTTAGTATTCCTGTAAGTCCTCCCTTCCAAGCATATGTCCATACTACTGAGTGGTTATTTGAAAAGCTCAGTGGGTAAAAGCTCTTTTAACTATATTTTTATTTTAGCTGAATGAGAACATCTGAAAGTTCATCTCCCATTTTCTTTCATTGACACTAACTCAGTTTGACAGTGTATACCCAGGAGAACTATATATTACAAAGTGAGCTAGAGTTGGCCAGACATTTAAATGCTCTTCCAGCCCTGGCCTTTCAAGGCCATTTTTAACTTTTATTTTGTTTGTAGACTTCTGTTCAAGGTAAATTCCCATGTAAAGTGACTGCCGACTGCCTGTTTTCCACATGGAGCTCATTCTACTTGTTAAACAGAAAAACCATTTTTTTTCTTCCTTAATACATTGCAAACCACTTTAGGAACTCAAGGAAGAACTTTGCTTTCCCCTTCAATATTTGCCCATTTGTAAATATGACAAACCAGATGTCCACCACAGCCATGAAAATCAGAAATTTTTTGATAAATGTAAATTGTGGGCATAAATCCAGGTGCAGTCTCATCTATGAGATAGAGTGCACACTTTTACTTTCAAAACAATCATTTTTTGTCTGTGTAAATTGAGGGATCTCTTTGCTCTATAATTTTTCTTGTTACATTTGAAATTGCTCCAAAGCAGAATCTATCATTACTGGATACTAGTAATATCATGATGATGTAAAATCCAGAACTTTGGTTGTCTTAGTTTGCAATCACAAATACCATGTGTTTCAGGTTGCCAAAGGGCTGCTGATGCAAAGTACCAGAAATGGGTTGGCTTCTATAAAGGGGATTTATTTGGGGTAAAAGCTTAGAGTTCCAAGGCCATGAAAATCCCAAACCAAGATACCATTAGAGATGCTTTCTCACCAAAGTCAATTGCCACGTGTTGAAGCAAGAAGGCTGCTGATCTCTGCCGGGTTTGAGGCTCTCTCTAGCTGTAGGCAAACTTGGCATAGGGCTTGTCTTTTCTTGAGGTGCTCCATTGGCCCAGCCTCTTGGGGGCTTCGTGTTTAAGCAATTCTCTAATCCTCTCTCAAATGGCAGGATCAAATATGGTGGCTTCCTTTTCCTCTGTCTGTGTCTCCATTTTCATCAGACCCAGCAAAAGGGTGAAGACTCAACCTGAGTCACGCCTCACTGACCTAGTCCAATGGAAAGCCCAAAAGTGATCTTATCATGTAGTCTAATCAAAGGTCCCTCAATCAAATTTAATGCAATCAAAGGGTATAAAACCCACAGGAATAGACTAGTTAAAAAATATAAACTTTCTCTTTTTTGGGATTCATAAAATAATCTCAAATTGCCATCCCATGAAATGACTTAGCTTAAATAATGGGAATATATTGCTCAGTTTTGAGGATAGCAGATGTTTAAAACTGAGGCATCAGCAAGAAGATGTTTTCTCCCTGAAGTGTATGACGTTCTGGGATGGCTGCTGCTGATCCTTGGGTGCTTGGCTTTTCAGTCACATGGCCATGCACATTACAATACCTTCTCCTTTCTCTTCCAGGTTCTATTTTCTTCCAGCTTCCTCTCCTTTCTACAATTTTCTCCATGTGGCCTTCTCTGTAAGGTCTCTAGTAATAGGATTAAGACCCATCTTTATTCATTTGGCCACAGCTTAACTAAAAATAGCACACTTGAAAGGTCCTATTTAAAATGGGTTCACATCCACAGGAATGGATAAAGATTAAGAGCGTATTGGGGGCAGGGGGCTGAGAGTTTGAGCAGGGAGGTGGTCAGGGCACCACAAATTTTCCAATGATTTGGTCTTGCTATTAAAATAAAATTCAAACTCCTTTATTTGCATACAAGCCCCACATCAGTGCTTTTCCTCTTTGACTGCAGTTAGAATCCAATGCCTGATCCTTCCTCCCCAGAAATTCTGACTGAATCCACCCAATAGTAATGCTAATGTAAACCAGGGATAGACTTACTGATCAAAGTGATCTGCCTCTGACTACCTTTCAGACCTTATTTCTTACCACTTTCTCCTATGTTCACATTGCTCCTACTACCCTGGCCTCCTTTGCCTTATATTTCTCTACCCTGGACCAATAATTCTGAGATAATATGATAATATTAGATAACATTACTGAGCATTCAAGATGTACCAGAAACTTTGTGGCACATGAAGTGTGAAATGTATTAACTCATTTCATCACAAACACCTGTGCGGTGTCACTATTTTACAGTTGAAGAACCAGAGGCACAAAGCTGTGATGGGAGCACATGTGTGTGGCTGAACTGATGTACAGGTACTTCAGAACCCTCATGCTGAACACTGTCAAGCTTTTTTGTTTTCTTCTTCACATCATTTAAGTTTTTATACAAGCACTACTTCTTCAGAGAAGCATTGCTTTACCATCCTATCTAAAATATCTCCTACCTCACTTCCTTCACTATCTAGTCATTTACTCTGAAATTACAATGTCCATTTATATATTTACTTACTTATTAAGTCTCTGCCCTACTAGAATGTAAACTCCATGAAGGCAGACTATATGTATTTTGTTCATCACTGTATCTCCAGTGCCCTGAAAATGGCACATAGAAGGTTCGCAAAAAACATTTATTAAGGGAGAGGATGAATTTCTGGTATAAGAGATATGCAAAGGGGAAAGAAATTGCTCCAGGAATTTTTCTTTTCTGTTATGTGTCTCCACTGTAAGAGGCATAATGACTTCAGATTTGAAATTCCAAAGGGAGAGCTAAGGTTAAGTGGGGTTTGATTTCGCATACTCAGTCCATTTTTAACAATCCCTGAACCTAACCTTTATGGTGGATGCTGATCACAGATGCTGCTGGTTGCCTAACCAGCGTCCATTGTCCCCTGCTCCCTTGCTGCAGAGCCCTAAGGTTGTCCAGTTTTCCTTCTCCAGGAGGCCATGTGCTGCAACCTCATCCCCACGGGAAGAATCGTGACAGCATGATAGCTTAGTGGTTAAAAAGACAGGCTGTTTTCCTTTGGAATAATGAAAATGTTCTAAAATTGACTGAGGTGATGATAGCATATTTCTGTGATGAAAATGAGAGCTACTGAGTGTACCCTTTGAATGGATCATATTAAGCATTGAGTGTATCACACAGTGAATCCTGTGGTGGAAGATGGCCTGAAATTAACAGAACAAATATGAGAACATTCTCTCATGGACTATAACAAATATATAATACTAATACAATGTGTTAAAAATTGGGTGGGCTGGAGAAAATACACCAAATGTAAGTTATGGGCTATAGTTTTAGCAATATTTTGATGATGCTCTTTCATAGTTTGTAACAATTGTTTCACAACAATGCAAGGGTGATGGGCAATGTATGGGATCCCTGTATGATGATATGCATGTTTGTTTTGTAAGTTCAAAACTTTTGCTATACACTTATTGTTTATGTATGTTTGTGTATGAATACTATACTTCAATAAAAAAATTTTAATGAAAAAAAAAAAGACAAGCTTTGATAGTACCATTCTGTGTTCAGTTGCCAGTTCTGCCACTTCCCAGCCACAGAGCCTTGCACTAGTTGGTTAATTTCTCTGTGGCCCAAGTCGCTTGTCTTTAACTTGGATTATAAATGGTGTCTACTTCATGGAATATTTTGAGACTAGATGACCAATCGATCTATCATGTATCTGTATCTATCTATCATCTATCTATCTATCTATCTATCTATCTATCTATCTATCTATCTATCTAGTTTCCTCATTTGTAAAAATAAGAGTAGTAAGAGGCCTACTTCACAGGGCTAATTTGATGATTAAATGAATTAAAACAAATCTAATGCATTTAAACCAATGCTGGCACATAGATAGTGTGAAATAAGTGTTAGCTAGAAAGAGAACAAAATAGCAGAAAGGAAGAGCAAATACCATCTCACGGAGACAGAAATGAAGCCCTGATTGCAATGAGTTTGGAGACACTTTAGCTTTGTGATTCTTTTGTATAGATTTTTTTCAAAAAGTCATTGTGTGAGCCATGAGAATCAGGGTTTTCTGTATCCTCCATTAAAAATCATCTTAACACATTCCCCATGACTGTGGAAGTCAAGGAACCAATGTCCATCACGCCTGAAGGCTTTTCCCCTGCACTCTGCTTCTCCAGGTTGAAGCTGAGAGGTAAGAGGAGACCCTGTTACTCATAGTAAACACCATGCTTTCACAGGAAAGGACAGTAGTCTTTTAATTTAAAACTCAACATTTAAATGTTCTCAACTTGATTGATCAATATAGCTGATATCAGCATAGGGCATTTTTGGATGCAGGTGTGGTTAATTCTCTTAGAAGTATACAGGGCTTTAAAGCCTTCCATCTCAGGCTAAAGATAAACAGGGAAAGCATTCTATTTTTTCTTCCAAACCTAGCTCCCATGACTAAGATTTCTAAAGTCCAGAATATGCACTGTTTAATTATCTAACTACTACCGAATTTCACTGGAGCAAAAGCATTTTGATCGATGTGTCCAGCTGAGACCATTGTGTAGCATGAATTTTCTGATGGCTTTAAAACGTTGGCTACACAGCTGTCACCTGGAACTTTAGAATGCACTGACATTAAAATGCCAAAGCTATTTTACAGGCCTGTCTGTATCAAGGAGATAGATAGCATTCCTCAGGGGAATGTCAATATACAATTTGCTACATATTCTAGTGGTGCTGTAATCAGTGTTAATGTTTTTGTTTCTCTTTAGTTCCTGTGGTAGTTTAAATGAGCTGTTTAATGGGGTTATATCAGGATAGTTTTTGCCCAGTAAAGGACTTACTGAAGTCCTTTTCTCCTTGCATTCATGTTTTTCCTCCTGCCAGCACAATGCTGTTTCTGATGGCTAAGACTGTGGAATGGGATTCCTGGTTTTTCCAGTCCCATGGTTTGTACAATGTATTAGGAAGAACGTAGGAGGAAGAGTCAGTTCAGGATTCTTCTTACAAAGGAAGGGCCAGAAGCAGAAACACCTGACTCTGTTTGACTCGGAGAAGGATGGAAATAATGAAGTAGCAGGCACCAAGCCCATTTTTGAATCATCTCTGATTATGCTCAGGGTTCATTAGTCAGGGTTATTCTCAATTTCCATCTACAAAACCACTTTCTAGTTTCCTCGCAGATGTACAAGGGCAGATTAGAGATGCTAATTTCTAGGTCAATTTAGGTGAGAGAAAAAAACTGGAGTTTGCCAGTGGACAAATAATGGAAGACAAGGTTTTATATATATATATATTATGTAGTGCTATATCTCTTTTCTGTCATGCTGCAATGGCATGCCTGTTCCCCACATTTGCAGAAATAAATGCAATCGTAATGTAAGAAGGGTATCCTGATGTCCAACTCTGAGTAAATGAATCCTCTATTTGTTTTTGAAGTCACCATCCCACTGTCAAACCAAAGGAGAGAAAAATGATCATTTAGCTGGTAGTATCTTTTTTGATATAGGAAGGTGAAGAAATTTCTTTCAGACTACTTCTCTTTGGAGTCTATAAACATTAATAGAATTATCCATGATTTAGAAATGTAGCTTTATCTTCCTTTTCCTTATAGATATTTCTGATCTGAACACAAAGGCTGACTGTATACACTTAGGAGTGATTTCCGCCACCATAGATTTTCACCACCATAGATTTTCAGCAAATGCCTGCTACTGATTCTAGTAATATTGAGAAAAAAATTAGTTCTAGACATGTGGAAATCTTGGTAACATATTTAATATAGTGAACATTCAGACATTGGAGACTATTCCACATAAAGTGAAAAATTCTCTACAGCTGTCATAGTTATTTTTCCCCATAAAGTATCTTGACCTTTGTTTTCTTTTAGCTGAACTGAGTTTTCCAACTGTGGTTCCCTTTGGTTCAAATGTGTCTTCATCTTCTACACACAGCATTAGCCACAAATGGTTTCAGTTCTTTTGGTTCTAAGAAAAATGTTCTTGCTTTTGTTATTTTTCAAGCCTCAAGGTCATAGGTTTAAACTTGTTCATTTTCTCTATTGGTTACTAAGAAAGGAATCCTACTGCAATGTAGCTGAAGCTTTAGTTCATCAGAAGTCCTGATGAAAGGGAAGGAGGAATGAAATGGCACAGCTGTAAAGAAGAGAAACAGACATGTAGTTAAGTTTGGCTGGTATCCCCAAGTTTGGAATTGTAATGACTATTGCAGGATGGGATGAAAAAAAGGTACTTGAAAACTGTTTTTGTTGTTTTCCCCTTTGCTTCAGGACATGCAATTTGGGGATGAGAAGAGGTCAGAAATCTAGGTAGGAAATCACAAAGCTTACACATATTCTTAGTTCACTTCTCTCTTTAGAAATGCTCATGCTATGCTTAACCATTACGATGCTAAGATTTTTTTTAAGAAACTAAAGAAACATTAAATGGAATGTATTGTCTTAGACAAAAGAGCACTCATTTGCTTCACTCATTGCAATTTGATTTTAATGTATGGAAACATTTGTTTTTATATTTGTTACCTAAGCAACTGGTTTGTTTTTCATTTTCTGCTGCTGAAAGGATGTTTTTATAATTTGCATGACCCAGAGAATTTTTCCTAGTTTCTCTGCACCTGTTTTTATGATATTTTTAAATGTCATGTATACTGCATAAAAATCAATCTTTTCTTCTTCCAGTTCATTAGGCACAGAATAAAAAAGATATTGAAAATGTAAAAAGGTTGAGATATCCAAAATAGACTAAGGCACAACATTTATCTAATGCAGGGATTCTTAACAAGGGGTCTGTGAGTTTGAATTGAAATTCACAAAAGCATTATTCTTCTGCATCAATAGAGATGATCATGTGATTTTTTTCTTTAGATCTGTTAATGTGGTGTACCCATCCTCAGGAGTTCTGCTACATTCTCTAATAGGACAGCAAGAATCCCCCAAGTGCAAGGACAGTGCCTAGTGAAGGAGGACAGACCATTATGCGGGCTCTTGATAATGATGATTGTACTTATGAACCTTTCTTTGTGAAATTGAAACCTATCCTAATATTATATACTCCCTAAGAGTTACCTCCTGAAAGCCTCCTTGTTGCTCAAATGTGGCTTCTCTCTAAGCCAAACTCAGCATATAAATGCAATAACTGCCTCCCAACTGCCCATTGTGGGACATGATTCCCAGGGATAAGACTCCCTGGCACTGAGGGATTATTACCAAGCATCAACCAGCAATGCATCTGGAAAAGACCTTGACCAAAAGGGGGAAATAGTAAATACAAATGAGTTTTTATAGCCAAGAGATTTCAAAGTGGGTCGGGAGGTCATTTCAGAGGTTACATTTATGCAATTCTCAGCAGGATCTCATTGGCTGCCACAGTAAGCAGTGTCTCAAATAGTGGGGCTCCTGAGGGCTCTAGAGACTTCTGGAAACTCTAAGCTGGGCAGACAGCTCAGGAACTCGGCACCCTGTCAATGGGCCTTACTTTTGAATTTATGCTCCCCAGTGTAACAGAGTTAAACTAATTTATAGGTTCTCTACACATGACTCTTATGCCCCTTTTATTTGAACCTATAATTAGCACTATACTTGATAAATATATGCCCCAGAGACTTAAATCTTTGGTTCATCCAAGTTTCAGTTGAGCCCTGAATTTCGGCAGAGTTGCAACACCTACTCTCCAGTTCATTGGACTCACCCAGGACAATGAACAAGGAGATGATGACAGACAATGACCATCCCAAGGAACAGAGACTGTCTGGACGTGCAAGCAAGATAGTTCCATCCATCTGCCCCATGGGATCTAAGCTCCCTTTCAATTGGAAGCAGAGTAAGCAACACCATCCCAATCTTCAAGATCGGGGAATGAACAATGGATTAAAGTAGAATTATTATTCTACTACAGACTTATTATTATTTTAGCAATGGAAGAACTCTTATCATTGATAAAAAGGCAGTGACCATCAGAGGTTCTGAAGGATGGTGAGGGAAGAATAGTTGTAATATGGAGGCATTTTCAGGATGTTGGAGTTGTCTTGCATGACATTGCAGTGATGGATACAGGCCATTGTATAAAAAAACAAACAAACAAAACAAAACATTATTCTTGTGAGAATGTATTGGTGCAAGTGTGATATATTTATTAAATAATACACAGTATAGGGTGGACTTAGTAAGGGGTCCATATTTTTCACCTGACTGGCAAAGGGGTCCGTGGAATAAAAAAGGTTAAGAACCACTGATCTAATGGGAGTTCCAAAAGAAGAGACAAATGAAAATAGAAGAGAAACAAAAATAGAAGGAATAATATATATTTGTCAGAACTGATAAATAAATCATTCCTCAGATTGAAGAAGCAAATTAAATCCTGAGAAGTCATGGGGCACTGATCTATCTTATAGAGAAATTACAGAACAAAAACTATAAAAATAAAATATAAAAATAAGCAGTAAACAATCACAAATTACAGTATAAAAATTCTTTGACAGTGAATTTCACATTAGCAAAAAACTGAGTCCAGAATTCAAAATATTGCTTTTAAAATACAGAGAGAAGATAACTCTCAACCAATGACCACCTAAAATATCCTTCAATAGTGAGGGTGAAATAAAGATATTTAACACAATTTTTACTACCCATAGAATTTTGCTGGAAAAATCACTAAAGGATGAAATTTATTAAGAAAGAAATTGGACTCAGCAAAGAGCTATAGTAAATTAAGAAGCTGGTAAGCACATGGGTAAATATAAATAAACATATATAATAATTTAAAATATTAAAAAAATTTTATGATTATAAAGACAAATTTGAGTAGTCTAATATACTTGGGAAAATTCACAAAGAAGATAGGTGGGGTGAAAAGCATTCTAAGGTTCTTGCATATATATGAGGAAAACAGAGATATTGATTACTGTTCACCTTTACTAAGTCAAGTATGCACATTAAAAAAACATATAAGGGTGATTACTATAAAAATAGCAGCTCATAAACAGCTACAGAGAAGATGAGTGAATGGAAGATAGACTTAGAATAATTATCTAGAATGAAGTGCACAGAATAAATGGTTATAAAAATGAAAGAGTTTAAAGTACAAAGAGGTTTTAAAAATTTAACATACTTCTAATTGAGATTCTAGAAGAAGAGAAAAATGATGAAGAGAGAAAATATTTGAGAACATATTGCATATATACTAGAAGTAATAAAAGATAACAACTGCAGGTTTAAGAAGCCAAATAAAAAAAAAATGCTCACAATTGTGAGATTGTATTATTATTTATAAATATTTGCTGCTCTTTCCTACAGGGGAAATATTTCTCCATGCAATTGCTATTAAGTTTGGCAATTGTAACTTGCTTTAGTTAATGAAATAGGAGCAGAAGAGTCATGTGTCTCTTCTAAGCAGAAGCTATAAAAGATAACATGTTTTGTCATTCTTTTTTTCTCTTCTGCCATGATTACTAGAAATGCCCTAAATAAAGGCTGATCTATCAACCTGGGTCCCAGGCTAATGAAGACATGAATGAAGCCATAGTCAGTCCACAATGGATATATAGACAGGTGATATAGAGAAGCTTGTTGTAATCCACTAAAATATTTTGAGAGCTTTTATTAATGCAGTTTAACCTAACTGAATGGTTCTTGATGTGAGGCAATTTTGTACCCTCAAGGGCCATTTGACTAAGTCTGCTTGCCCCAACTGGGGGTGGCAATGGTATCTAGTGGGAAGAAGCCAAGTATGTTGTCCAAATTCTGCAATACACAGTACAGTCCCCACAGCAAGTAATTACCTGGCCCAAAATGTCAGTAGTGCTGAGGTTGAGAATCCCTGACCTAACCTATTCTAGCAGATATGTACATTCAGTCACATTATTCTGAAACTGTAGATCACTGAAGACACAAAGATCATAGAAGCAGGCAGAGGATTGATTACTATCAAAAGAATAACAAGTTGACTGTCCACAACTTTCTCAATATAGACTAAGAGGCAGTGAAATAATACCCCAATATTTTGAGAGAAAATAGCGATCAACATAGAATTGCATAATCAGCAAAACAATCTTTTTAGACATGAAAGCAAAATAAAGACATTTGCAGATAAAAAATAACTGGCACGATTTGCTGAAAATAGATCTTTAGTAAAAAGTATAATCCAGCCTCTACCCCCATTGCTCAAAGAAATCCTAGTTGATAGGTCTGAGATGCAAGAAGAAAGGGTGAACAAGGAAGAGAGTAAAATATGAGGGCATATTTAAATACACATTGAGTATATAAAATAATAAATCTTGGAAGATGAAAAATAGTGAAGATAAAGCTAAAACACATGACAATCATCATGTAAAAGTCAGTTTTAAATTGTTTTTAGCTCATTTGTGGGTTTGACAAAAATATCAGACTTTGATGTTTAGCATAGATTTGAAAATTTCTGAGGACTCTTAGCCTGAAAATATATAAAACTGAAATTAACAGAAATACAAAGAGAAATTGGCAAAATGACAACCATAATGGTAAATTTTTACATTCCTCTCTCAAAATCAAATTGTATTGGTCAGGGTTCTCTAGGGAAACAAAACTGACATGTATGTAAATATTATTAGATTTTTAAAATAGGAATTGGCCCACAAGACTGTGGGGATGGACAATTCCAAATTCTGCAGGGCAGGCCACAAGCTAGGAACTTGAATGAAGGTTCTCGATGAAGTCCCCAGGATAAGCTGGCTGGCTGAAGTAGAGATGGAATTTCTCCCTTCTGATGGTAGAATCATCACTTCCCCTTTTAAGGCCTTCAGCTGGTTGATTCAGAGTTCTCTCACTGTTGAAGGCAATCTCCTCAGGTGATTATAGAAGTAATTAGTCATAGATGCAATCAACTTGCTGATGATTTAAATCCATGAACTATTCTCACAATAATAACCAGGCCACAGCTTGCTTCACCAAACAACTGGAAACTATAACCTGGCTAAGTTGACACATGAACTTAAACATCACACAAATCAAGCAGACAAAAATATTATGTAAGAAATAAAATATTCAGACAACACAAGTAATAATCTTCATATAATTGGTGTGTATGGTACTTCGTACCCAGCTAGATAATTCATCTACCTTTTTTGGCACATTTTGACCATTTATGGAGCACAATGGAAGTCGTCAAACATACCTAACAAATCTAGAACACACAGAAGTTTTCTCTCCTCATGATATAATAAAATGAGAAATGAATAACCAAAAAGATAACCAAACAAAATATTAATGTGTCAGTAAAAATATTAAAATTATAAAATATTTGAAGCTGAATGATAATTAAAGTAATAAATATAAAAAACTGTAGGATTCATTGTCTTAGATAAATTCATTAGAAAAGAAAAAAGTTTGCAAAATAATGAGTAAGAGGATATAAATTATAAACATATGAGGAGAAATTGATAATATTGAAAACAAGAAATCTTGGGCATGATCTACAGAACCAAACACACTTTTTTAAAGTCTAATAAAATTGACAATAACTCTAGAAGTTTGGTCAAGGAAAAAGTGCATAAGTAGATGAATTATAAATGAAGAAAGGAGACAAAAATACGGAAAGAGCAAAGATAAAACATAAAAAACAGATGAGGGGATTCAATGCATCATGTTAAGCCACAAGATTTGAAATCTGACATAAATAAGACAATGTCATGGTAAAAATATAAATTACCAAAATATACTTAAAAAAAGAAACTGAACATACACATGTATATAAAGACATTGAATGAGTAGTCAAAAATTTACCTGTTGAAATAGGAACAGGACCAAAAAGATTTAACGGATTGCCAAATGCCAAATAAGAGATCATTCCCAAATTATATAAACACTTGCAGGGAACAAAGCAAATCAAAACTTTCTAATTTAATGTTTTTTGAGCCATGATTCCAAAACTAGGCAATGATGGTAAGAAAAATACATTTATACAGCAATCTCAAAAACATTTATTTAAAATTTCTGACAGCAACCAAGTAAGATTTACCTTACTAATTCAACGAAGGTTTTATATTAGAAAAATCTATTAATTGTAATTCACTATGTTAACAAGAAAATAGGAAAACTGTATGATATTCTTAATATGTAAAGAGACAATGGCTTATAAAACATGTTAATACCATAAAAGTGACAAATTTCTAAAAAAGAATCTAAAAATCCACTGCAGTTGCTGTTTAAAAAAATGGGCTTTTTCTTGAAATAATTGAGTTTATACTAAAATTTAAAGAAAAGAGGAAAAGGTCAAGAACTGCCAAAGGCATTTTGGAGAAGGAAGATATGAGGTGGGACTTACCCTACAACATTTAAATGTCATTGGAAACCTATAGAAAATAATGAGTGTGGTTAGATGAAGGAATAGACAAATGATGATATAATAATTTTAATAATAGTAACATCTTATAGTTTGAGTGCTTCTTGTGTGCCACAGAATGTTCTAAATTTTAGTATTATTACGTTTTTAATTAGAGAAGTTGTGGGTTTACAGAAAAATCAGGCATCAAACACAGGGTTCCCACATACCACTCTGTTATTAACTCCTCGTATTGGTGTGGTACATTTGTACATTGTGAAAATTGAAGATAGCACATTTTAAAAACAGTATGATTAATTAGTCTATGGTTTAACATAAGGTTCACTGTTTGAGTTGTGCAGTTCAATGGATGTTTTTCAATTTTTTATTCTAGCAACAAATATACAACCTAAAATTTCCCTTTTAACCACATTCAAGTAAATAATTCATTGCTGTTAATTATATTCAGTGTTGTGCTACCTATACCACCATCCATTACCAAAGCTTTTCTACCATTCCAATTAGAGACTCTGTGCATTTTAAGCCTTAACGCCCTAATCTCTAATCACATCTCATTCCTTGAAAAATTATATTCTAGATTCCAACTCTATGAATTTGTTTATTCTAATTATTTCACATCAATGATATCATACAATGTTACCCTTTTGTGTCTGGCTTATTTCACTCAACATGACGTCTTCATGGTTCATCCATGTTGTTATATATATCAGAACTTTATTTCTTTTTATAGTTGAATAATATTCCACTGTATATATACCACATAGACTTTCATTGGTTGGTGGACACAAGAAGGGTTGCTTCTTCCTTTTGGCAAATGTGAATAATGCCATTGTGAACACTGGTGTTCAAATATTTGTTTAAGTTCCTGCTTTTAAATCTGTGGGGTATATACCTAGAAATGGGAATGCCGGGCCATACCGTAATTAAATACTTAGCTTTCTGAGAAAGTGCCAAATTGTCTTCCACAGCAGCTACACCATTTTACATTGCCAACAGCAATGAAAGAATGTTCCTATTTCTCTACATAATTTCCAACACTTGTACTTTTCCAAGATCTAGTAGTAGCCATTGTAATGGGTGTGAAATGGTATCTCACTGTCATTTTGATTTGCATTTCACTAAAAGCTAATGATGCTGACCATCTTTCATGTGTTTTTTTGGCCATTAGTGTATATTCTTTGGAGAAAAGTCTCTTCAAGTTTTTTGCTCATTTATTAAAAAGATTTATTTTATTTATTTATCTCTTCCCACTCCTTCATTGTTTACACTTATTGTGTCTGTTCGTTTTCTTTGTTTCTTTAGGAGGCACCAGAAACCGAACCCAGGACCCCCAATGTGGGAGGGAGGCACTTAATCGTTTAAGCTACCTTTGTTCCCTGATTTGTTGTGTCTCTCATTATGTTTTTCCTCTTGTGTCTCTTGTTGTGTCATCTTGTTGCATCAGCTTGCTGTGTCTGCTCATCGGGCCAACTCGCCATTCTGCTCATCCTCTTTAGGAGGCATTGGGAACCTCTGCTCCCTGCTTTGCTGAGTCTCTCATTATGTTTTTCTTCTTTTGTCTCTTGTTGTGTCATCTTGTTGCATCAGCTTGCCATGTCTGCCCGTCGCACCAGCTCGTTGTCTTCTTTAGGATGCACTGGGAATCGAACTATGGACCTCCCATGTGGTAGGTGGAAGCCCAATTGCTTGAGCAACATCTGCTTCCCAGTTTTTTGCTCATTTTACATTGGTTTTCTTTTGTTTTTGAGTTGAATGATTTCTTTATATATTACTGATATTAAACTCTTATCAGATATATGGTTTCCAAATATTCTCTTTTAATTGTGTAGTTTGTTGTTTTATTTAGATGAATAAAGCCCTTTGAATCAAAAAAGTTTTTTATTTTATTTTATTTTATTTTGATGAGGTCCCATTTATCTAGTTTTTATTTTGTTGCCTATTCTTTGCTTATAAAGTCTAAGAAATCATTGCCTAACAGAAGGTCCTGAAGATGCTTCCCTATGTTTTTCACTAGGAGTTATATAGTTCTAGCTCTTATATTTGGGTCTATTAACCATTTTGAATTGAATTTTGTATATGGTGTGAGGTAGAGGTCAGCCTTCATTCTTTTGCAAATGGAAATTCCATTTTCTCAGCACCATTTGTTGAAGAGATTATTCTTTCCCAATTGAGTGATCTTCCCCCCTTGTCAAAAAATCAGTTGGTCATAAATTCAACAAGATTGAAATTATACAATGGACTTTCTCTGATCATAATGGAATAAAGTTGGAAAACAATAAGCAAAAAAAGGGAAATTCACAAATATATGAAGAACACATTCTTAAATAATCAGTGGGTCAAGAAAAATATTGAAAGAAATCAATAAATGGCTCAAGATGAATGAAACTGAGAACACAACAATCAGAACCTATGGGCTGCAGTAAAGGCAGTGCTGAGAGGGAAATTTATAGCTACCAATGCTTACATTAAAAAAGAAGAAAGAGCTAAAATCAATGACATAACTACATAGCTGGAGGAACTATAAAAAGAAGAGCAAACTATTCCCAAAGCAAGCAGAAGGAATGAAATAACAAAGATCAGAGCAGAAATAGATGAAATTGAGAACAACAACAACAAAAAAGGGTAGAGAATTAACAAAACCAAAAGTTGGTTCTTCAAGAAGATACACAAAATTGACAAACCCTTAGCTAGACTGACAAAGAATAAAAGAAAGAAGATGCAAACAAATAAAATAAAAAGTGAAAATGGGGACATTACTACTGATCCCACCAAAATAAAAGAGATCATAAGAGGATACTATGAACAACTGTATGCCAACAAACTAGGCAATGTAGATGAAATGGAAAAATTCCTAGGAATGTATGAACAACCTATACTGACCCTAGAAGGAATAAAAGACCTCAACAAATCAATCACAAAAGGTGAAAACAGTCATCAACCAACTCCCCAAAATGAAAAGTCCAGGACAAGTTGATTTCACAGGTGAGTTCTACCAATCATTCAAAGAAGATTTAATATGAATCTTACTCAAACTCTTATAACAGGAAGGAACACTACCAAACTCATTTTATGAAGCCAATATCACCTGAATACCAAAGTCAGATAAATATATTACAAAAAAATAAAATTACAGACCCATTTCCCTAATGAATATGGATGTACAAAATACTTGCTAATAGAATTCAACAATACATTAAAATAATTATTTATCATGATCAAGTGGATTTTATACCAGGCATGCAATTGTGGTTCAACAGAAGAAAATCAATCAGTGTAATACAACAAATTAATAAATCAAAGAAGAAAAATCACATGCTCTTATAGATTGATGTGGAAAAAGCATTTGAAAAAATACAGCATCCTTTCTTGATAAAAATACTACAAAAGATTGGAATTGAAGGAAACTTTCTCAACATGATAAAGGCCATATATGAAAAACTCACAGCTAGCATTGTACTCAATTGTGAAAGCCTGAAAGTGTTCCTGTTGAGATCGGGAACAAGACAAGGATGCTCATTGTCACCAATGTTCAGTACATTGCTAGAGGTTCTAATGAGAACAATCAGGCAAGAGAAAGAAATAAAAAGCATCCAAATTGGAAAGGAGGAAGTAAAATTTTTGCTATTTGCAGATTATATGATCCTATGCCTAGAAAGTCCCAAAAAATCTACAACAAAGTTGCTAGAGCTAAAAAATTATTTCAGCAGAGTGGCAGGAAGCAAGATTAATATGCAAAAATCAGTAGTGTTTATGAACACTAGCAATATGCAATCTGAGAGGAATTCAGGGAAAAAAAATCCATTTACAATAGCAACTAAAAGAATCAAATACTTAGGAATAAATCTAACCAAGGACATAAAATATTTGTGCTCAGAACACTACAATGCATACTAAAAAAAAATGAGAAAAGGACCTAAATAGATGGAGGACTATTCTGTGCTCATGGATTGGAAGACTAAATATCATTAAGAAGTCAGTACAGGGGATGGATGTGGCTCAAATGGTTGGGCGTCTATCTCCCATATGGGGGGACCTGGGATTGATCCCTGGGACCTCCCGGTAAAAAACAAACAAACAAAAAAAACCAAATTGATATACAGATTCAACACAACCCTGATGAAAATTCCACCAGCATTTTCTTAAAGAAATGAGCAACCCAATTATCAAATTTATTTGGAAGGTAAGGGGCCCCAAATAGCCAGAAACATCTTAAAAAGGAAGAGCTAAATTGGAGAACTCTCACTTCCCGACTTTAAATCATATTACCATCACCTTCCAAGTCCCCTCAGGATGGGGGGAGGAGCTGTGGACTAGAGTGGAATTGGTGGTGTTCTGTTGTAGACATATTGTGATTCAGGCAATGGAAGAAATTGTAACAGTGAGGTGGAGCCGGTGGCCACTGGACATTTTTGGGGCAGGGTGAGGAGGGGCAGTTGAAATGCTCGGGCTTTTTTCGGACTTTGGG
>JAQZBX010037976.1:0-23584 GCA_029593785.1 Cabassous unicinctus | reverse complement strand
CCTTTTTTTTTTTTTTTTAATCAATACTGGAAGCTTAAAAGACCTTTTTGGAAGCATTTGTTTCTCACTTAAATATTCAAGTGAGAAATCTCTGCCTATTCAACAAAAGGATAGTATAACATATGTCATATTACTGATCAAAAGGTAATCTTTCATATAGTAGCTCATAATTAGTACTGCCCCATACAGGAAATAGCATGTCATTTTGTTTTTACAACTACCATTATAAACAAGTTTAAAATGGGCCTCCCAGAGACACTTTCAACAACAACAACAAAATCAACTCCAATCATGGGGCTTCCAAAGCCTGTGGCAACCAGGCAGGAGCTATTTTGGAAAAGGCAATCTTCTCTCAGTCTCACAAATCATACCACCAATGTTGCCTCCCACTTTGTTAATATGTAGGATCATCCCAGCTCAAACTAATTCAATATGGTTTCTTATTAATAAATCTGGATGAAGCTTTGTGAGAAGAAATGTATAAATTAGGGTAGGAAAATATGTGGATGCCATTCAAAGATTCAATTAAGGACACCATGGATGTGAAACCCAATTTTAGTTATGGAGGATTTGCTCTTTTTATTTTTTTACTCTTAAATAAAACCTTTTTTTTTTTTTAACATTTGTCAAATATTTGTCAAGCACTTATTATATGTCAGGCACTGAAGATAAAGCAATGAATAAAATGGACTTTGCCTAGACTCCACCAAGGAAGACAGATATCAAACAAGTAATAAAAACATGATATAAAGGACTTCAGGATGCTTAGAGATTATATATAACAGGAAAACTGAAACTATGGTCCTTAAGAGGAAAAATTTAGGTATTATTTACTTCCAAATCTATTACATTTTGTGTAGTATGTAATTCCTCATATGAAAAATGCCAGAACAAATTAAATGGGTGAAAATAAGAACTTGATTGAGGAGATTTTCTAATTCTTGTTTATATATAACTGTACCCTTATTTACTAAAAATGGTTAGAAGTTGGTAGGTGGTAATCTTATAATTTATAAATATAATGCCTTAATCCAGTTTAAAATATACTTTCATGGAGATTGAAATTCAAAGACAGCATAAACAAAAATCCTTCAATATCTTGACAGATCAAATGGGTGGTTTTTCCCAAAACCTATTCCTCAAACAGAAATACAAACAAAAACTATCACAGCGCCTTTTACCAATGTGCTGGCAAACACTTCTTAGAAACAGAGAATCATATGATGTCTCTGAGAAAAACCAACAAAAATTTATCCATTACGGCTATTAAGTTCTAAAATTACTGTCCTATTGTAATTTTTCCAAGAATCAAAGATTCACAGCTATAAACCTTTCCTTGAAAGAACAGCAAAACACAAAGACCTCTATAGAAAATAATTTACCAATATATAAAGTAGAAGTCCAACTAATTTTGTGGCCCCAAAACTATATAGAAGTATTTTAATATACTCTTTCCTACCTCTTGTCCTAGAACACAAGCATCTGTACATTTTTAATGGAGTAGCAATTATTCATATAGACTCCAAAGCATGACAAGGGTGAATAATACAAATAGCTCCAGTAATTGCTAATGAATATTTTGATACAGAAACACAAGCTAGATGACTTTTTGTTATTTTCTTTTATTAATCAATCATTTATGGTTGCCCAATGCATGATTTGTGGTAAAGCCTTCTTTCATTTTGGGATGAAAACAACAAATATCTGAACCAAAACGATCATTCCTACAAATCAATAAATACGAATTATATAAAATTACTTTCTTTACTCACTTCCTACAGGTCAAATAAAGAGAAGAAAGAAAAGTGCATGTGTAGGCCTATTATTTTCCTTATTCTTTGATAATATCAGCATGCAGAAAGATTATAGGCATTAAAATTGTTTTATTATTTAAGAGTCTTCTTTTTTTCCTCTAAACCCTAAAGAAAAAAGATATATTTTGACAGCAATAAATTTGAAGGATCAATGTGACAAAATATGCTTCAAGTACAATTGTTTTAAAAAAATGGTAGTGGAAAGAAGTCATTATCATTATCATAGTTAACATTTAAAAGCATGATCACAATATGACATAGATATTTTACATTGAAATGAAAGCTAATAATGCTATGAATGTTAAAAATCACTTTAAATTATGAAGTTGATTAAAATAATTCATGATTTGAATAGTGAAATTACAAGATAAAAAAATAAAACCACCATTCAAAAAGATTGAGAGAAGGTTAATAATTGAATATCAGTTGTAGTGAAACAGCTTGCATGATAGTCCACTAAGAAGAAATGAGGTTTACACTTACCAGAGGGTCAGTAATATATTCCTAATACATTGAATTATCATATGTCAAAACTTTTATTTATCCTCTCTCTTTTTGCTGAGCTATATATAAACCAGATAATACATTAGAATGCATTTTCAACTAAATAATATGTATTAAAAACTCCCAGATATGTACTTTGTGTTTTTGATGTGGGTGCTAGGACTACAAATGTTCGTTCATGTGGGATTCTCACAGAAACTGTCAACTTTTTAAATTATCTAGTGGCATTAAAAAGGAAATTCAGTAAGGCAATGTACAAGTTTTGGGGTTTTCTCAAGATTTTCAAGTTGAGGGAGAGGAAACCTGAACAGGGACTTTTTGCCAAACTTCCTTCTTCAAATAACACTAAGCCTAATAGACACAAGAAAATCCACAAAGTGATCACACCATAATATAAAATTATCAAGTATATTTTTTGCTCTGCAAATATTTGTGTATTATTCTTTGAGTCCAGATGCACAGGATGGAGCATAGTGACTTTAGTGGCTGTCTGAATTGTGGTACAAAATTCCACTCACCAGAGACCTATTTGTTTAAGAAAATTCTGTACATATTAATTTAGGTAATCAAAAAATATATTTTAGGAGTGGTCAGAGTCTGATGAACAACTGTATTCAATCAACTTGATCCAAAAGTAGTTTCCACTGCCTCCAAACAACTTAATTCAAAGAGTAAAGAATGCCACTCTCAGGTCAAGTATAGTAAAAGGATGTAGATCTTAACATCTAGGTCATAAAACCAAATACTTGCCTGTCCCAGGTTTCCAGAGCTCAGCTCTCCGGCAGGCCTTGTCAAAAAAATTTTTGATTAGGGAAGCACTATGTTAAAAGCTATGACAGAATGAAACATTATGAGGTTGTGGAAATGGGCCTTAAGGAGATCTTAAGGGGCAGGGAAGCCAAACAGGAAGCTACTACAAAAGAGATGTTCAAATAAGAAAGTACATTCAAAATAAAGAAAGAGAAGACAGGTGCAAGAAACTTTTCAGACCTTTTTCTAGGGTCACCAGAATCCTGACATGGTAATTTCCAACTAGTAGGAAAGAGGGAGCATCAATATGGTGAGCTTCAGCATTAAGAATCTGAAGAGAGAATCTAAGAGAGAAGTTGAGGATCTCTGAAGGACTGAAGGCCATATGAATGAGTGATGTCAGGTCCCAAATCAAAGCATATTGCTATTTTTTTTATAGAAGACAAGCCTGAAAAGTCCAACTAGAATTCACTTTCCAGTTCCTTCTTCCTGTTACCGTACTTCCTTGGTGGTTTTGAGGTGATTCAATTCAACAAACTTTTCTCTATCCCTATATGCACAAGACGACGTGCTTGGAGTGCATTGGGGCAGCACTGGAAGATAAAGAATGAATTAGACATGAACCAGCAATGTGCTCATAGTATAATGAGACAGGCAGATATATTCCTAACTAATGAGTTGAACTGTGCTACATTCCGTAATAAGGTAATGAACTCACTAGAGGAAGGAATAATTAATTCCTAGTTATTTTCAAGAAGAAAAAGATCCCAGCTGCATCCTAAGTACTCCAAAATGGGTTACTGGGAAAATTCCTACATGTTAGGATACCTAAGTGACTGGGACAATTCTCCTCCATCTCACTAGATATCATCTTACTTAACTGGAAATAAAGGATTGAGTACATAAATTTGTTAGCTTACTTTTAATTCTAAAAATGGTATACTTTTATTTAAATGTTGCTGGAAGGGGGAATAAGGACAGTAGAGGACATGAATAGAGAAAAACTTCGTAGAGATTGCAGATTCTGAAGTTACTGACAATTCTTTCAGTGCATGAACTGAGAGATAGTCACCCCAAGTTAGCAACTTTTCAGCATTTTTCATATTCCCAAATGACTTGTCATGAAGTTCCAAAAAAAGTTACAACAGGTATCAGCATGAGCAAGCATTCTCCAGTTGAAATTTAGGGCATTATTACTGAAAAATTATCATGTGTTCAGCAATGAGACTATCAATTAAACACAAAACAGAAATTCTTCCTCTCTTTCTTTCTTTACTTCTTTCTTGATAGACTCTTCCTTCTAATTTAGACTTCTGTGATTAAGAAAAAAATTGCAGACTTATTTACAGTAGACTCAATTGATTGGGTTAGTCAGTAAAAGGAAGTCTCTAGGATAAATGCATGTAAGGCCGTTTCCACACTGCATCATTCAAAGGCTCCTTCCAAAATCCTTTTACTTCCTCAGTGCTTAAAATAAACCACAATTAAGTTTCTGATTACTGCAATGCAAAAAAAAAAAAAAAAGAGTGTTTATGTATAAATAGATACATAGACATAGATACAGATACAACCAGGTACTTTGGCTATTCTTATGAATACTATTTAGTTCCCACCTAAAACCTGGATGTCAGGAAAGAATTAATTCTGTATTTCAGGAGACATTTGGGTATAGAATAGATTTTACCTAGCAAGTTTAGGATAAACATGCAAAATTTCAAGAATATTAAAATGTGATTATTGCAAACCACTTTAATCAAAATTTACTAAGACACATGTTTGTTCTAAATATTTATGTTTCTATTTTCATCTAGTCTTCTAGTAGAACTGTCCTTAAGCTTGGCACTTGACTAACCTCTTCCTTTGAAATTTTTCTTCACGGGTGTTTTAGTTTGCTAAAGGCTGCCAATGCAAAATACCAGAAATGGGTTGGCTTTTATAATGGGAATTTATTAGGGTAAAAGCTTACAGTTCTGATGCATGAAAATGTCCAAATCAAAGCATCATCAGAGATGCTGGCTCACCAAAGGTCAGCTGCTGGGGACACCTGACTTGTGGCAAGGCAAAATGGCAGCTGGTCTCTACCTTCTCCTCCAGGCTTGCTTTCTCCCTGAGCTCAGCTGTGGGCAATCAGCATATGGCTTGTCTCCCCCATTACCATAGGGCCTCATTGCTCTGCTGATTCCAACCTCTAGCCTCTCTCACAGCCTCTGTCTTTCTGCATCTGCAGGTGATCCTGGAGTCATCTGTCACATGGCAGGATAAAATGACAGCTCTACTCATCTCTCCTGGTTTCTCTGCATTTTTTTTCCTGTGTGTGGCCTTTTAGTCCTCTGTTTATAAAGGACTCCGATAAGAGCAGTAATACCCACCCTCAATGAGGTGGGTCACATCTTAAGTTAAGATCCTACTTGACAAGACATCCTACTTACAGTAAGTCCACACCCACAGGAATGAATTAACTCTAAGAACATAATTTTATGGGGTCCACAAAAGACTCAAACCAGAATGATGGGCTTTTGATACAGCATATTCTTGTCTTTTTCTCTACCTTTCTTAAAATTCTAGATTTTTTCCCTCAGATCCAAATAATCAAAACCCTACACTCAGGCTTTCCTAAGTAGTCTTGCCCCATGCCAACTTCCATGCATTAGGTAATTCAACCATTTTACCCTAAGAAGGACTAAATACAAATTACTCCAGCTGAATTAGTCTTGATATCCTTTTCTCTGAAGGTTATAAGAAAAAAAGAACAAGAAGAAAATGTAATAAAGACTACATTTACTGATAGTTATAACTGATTAAAACTTAAAAGAGCTATAAAAAGACAACTAAAAAGAATCAATATTCAAGTGACTGAATTGTAATTCTAAGGCAATAACCCTATTTTGTCATTAAACTCAAATCTAGTTTTCTAAAAGAGTAAAACATTTTGCCTTTCTTGAGTATCATTTATGCAATCACTCATCAGCCAAGCATGTAAGAAAAAAGATGTATTATGTTTCTTTTAATTCTATGAGATCAATAACAATGATACAAATTATTAGTCAACCTTTGATGATTTATTATTTATGCCATTGGCTGTTAGATGCAAAATAATCTGAAGTAGCTCGTTTAATAACTAACTGTCCTCAGTTATTTTTATTTTCTCTTCCAAATATAAAGAATCTCATCATCATCTTCAACAACAGCAATAAACATCTTTGATCAGCTTCTAACAGCAAGGTTCTGTGCTAGAAACAGAAGCTGCAGAGAGTATGCAGTGCAGTTGATAAAAGAACTAAATACAAAAAAATACAAATAAAAACGTAAGATGCTATGAAAGTGGTAAATAGATGCACTTGACAGTAACATGCAATTGTGGGGGAAGGAGAAGCTTCCTAATAGTGTAACAGAGAGTTAAGAATTAACAAATGCTGATAATTCCTGAATCGTTATATAGATGCTTTTCTTACTTTTTCCAGTAAGTTATAGAATAGACAAAAGTTAATATCTGAAATTACTGAAACTCACTAGGCTGGGCTCACCCTTGTTTATGGTTATTCCAAACAAGGATCCCTCCTGTGTATACTTGCTATTGTAATAGTAACCACTCCACCCTTTCCTGTCAGTCCATAAAAACCCTAAATCCCTCAAATTCGGGGAGACAGATTTTAGGCCATTAGGCCATCTGATCTCCTTCCTATGATCTGGCAATACTCTTTCTCTCTTTGAAACCCCAATGTTCCAGGAATAGGTCATTTGAAGCGCATGGGTCAAGAGTCCCACTTTTGTTCCATAACATTAAGACAAAGGAGATGTAACTTAAGCTGGGCCTCATTGCACGATGAGTAGAACGTTAATGATGAAACATACATTGACTTATGGAGAAAAAGTAAAAAAAGAGTATGGGCATTTTGGACAAAAAAAAAAATGCATTAAGAGACTAATAGATTACAAAAAAATAATTGATGTAAAACCAAAATCAATCCAACAGACAAGCAGGGGAACATACAAACACTTACTTATCAGGAGTTGAGAATATTTATCACCTGGTGTCATATTCATATGGCCTCACTAGCTTCTAGAATAGCTCGGCTCTTAACATTTGAACAATTTATTGCCTAATTATTTAGTTTGCCCTTTTGAAGCATCTGTCTGGGAGAGTAAAAAAAGTGGGCCCTTGAAAAGTAATCCCCAGCCCCCTTGCATTGAAAGCAAAATAATCTTTTATCAAATGCTTTGTGACCATTTAGAATATTGAATTTGTACTTTAATCATCGAGTTCAACGGAAATATAGCCAGTGGGAAGGACTTAATTACAAACGGTGTCTTTCTCCTGAGTACTCTCACAATCCCAAAGGATGCTTTAATGAAACCTTGAGCCCTCAGACAGGAAAGGTCAAACAGCTTCCCTCCCACCTGATACCTAGAAGTACATATAGCTGCACCTTTATCCTAGCAGATGTTCAACCAGGTAAAATACTAGCCTAAGGCAAAAATTCCAGGAAACAAGAGCTCTTAGGGAGGCAGTTCCCTGGAATTCAGTGGATAATAGAGTAGCCTGGTTCAGAGTTTTAACAGGAGATGAGTTTAGATAATCTTCATTTGAATATAAATGTATATTTCATTAGAGATGTAACCATGCCAGGAGGAAAACCATTCTACTTAGGATTTATTACAGATTAAAGAGTCATGATATTTTGCATCACTATTTTTAAAATGTTGAAAATATTCTTGTAATATCTGTACTATGCACATATTTAAGTTTGTATTAGGTTAAACCAGATTAAATTGCTTTTTTTGGTAGGCCAAAAATAGTTGAATATTGGCTTTTGGCTCAACCTAGTAATCAAATTTTCTTACATTAGCCAAAGAATGCAAATTATACTGTATAATACCATTTTGACCTATTTTGCATTCTTAAAAAATACTTTTGCTTTAGCTAAACAAAATCTTATTCAAATGTACTGATTGCTGTGCGTGTGTGTGTGTGTGTGTGTGTGTGTGTGTGTGTTTACCATTAGCTCTAAGTTTGTGCCTGCTTTTCCAGAGCTAGCCTTGGTTTCTCAACTTTAATTTTTAGGGCTTTGTATCTCTAGCGAGTGCCAAGTAATTTAAGGTAAACCTGACGGAAACTTTAAGCACATAAGTCATTTTAAAAATTAACATAGAAGAAAATGTTTGGTTATTCTTGAAGCTTAAAAAAACTGACCTCCCTGCCTTCTCCAAATTTGTGAAGAGAAAAAAGAAAACCCTGAAAAACATATACTGTAAGAGTTGAGTTTCCACATGAGTTACTAATGTTAAATCATTAAAGGGAAACTCCATATACAGAATATTTTTTAACATGGTTTCCTTTGATAAAGGATTTGGGTCTTCTAATATGTTTATTTTTTTTTTCACAACTTACACCTTTATGAAATATTTAAAGTCATGAAAATGGATTCATATTTATTAACTTACAAGAATTTTTACCATTGCTTATTATAATGCCTGTCTCCTGGTGCAAAATTATAATGACTAATCAAAGTGATGTATACCTCTATAAGCACTATTTAGCTGGACATTAACTATACACAAAAGTCTTTTTAAAAGACTCTTGGAACTAATCCCAATGCAAATTTTGAATAATAAGGAAACAATAGAAAGCCAAAATTGAATGGAAATGTGTATGTCCGTTAAGTCTGAATGACAATTAAAACACACCATTGATGGGTCAAACATTTATAATAAACAAAATAATGTGGATCTTTTAACAAAGACTAGTAACTAGGTAACTGGGATGGGGAAGTTGGAAGCAAGGGTGGGGAAGAATTGACAGGATAACCCTTGTCCAGAGCAGCAGAGGTAAGGAGCTGTCTTTATTTTTGGACACCTGTCTCAATTGATGGTGTTATCCCTGAAATTGAAAAAATATAAAATCTAGTGTAACACATGGTGGTGTGACTAAATCGCAAAACAGATTGTCTTGTGTGACTAATAATTTCTGAAGAGCCTGCATTAAAAGTATGTTTTGAATTGTTGGCTCTGGTGGAATAAGTGTATAGAGCCGGCCACAAAATAAGGGCACAAGTGCCTTCCCCTGCCAGATCTGATTTAACCCCCCAGGCAACCCCTCAGAAATTAGGTTTTTAACCTTAGATGACAAAGATCAGCATGTAAAATGATCTTGATATGATTAAGGAGCCACTTTGTGGCACTTTATTATAAAAATTGAAGTATATATATTTTTAAGTCTAATTTATTCTATGTTCCTTAAAATGCATCCCACCCTGAACATTCACCAAAAAAACAGCATAAAAACTCTTTTCATAGTCGAAAGGCAGAGAGATGCACCTTATTTGTATTGGCAGTTAATTTGGGGGCAGACATAACAGCTGTCTCAAATGCCACTAACTTAACGACATAAAATTGCAAAACCTTTAGCTGTTTGTTCCCTGGGTGGAAAAACAGAAAAAAATAAAAATAAAAATTGAAGACGGGCGCCTTGCCCAGGTTTTGGAATTCCAAGAAAGGTGCTGAATTGCCTGTTGGAGGCTTCATTTTGAATTGTTTCGTTTCACATAAAACTCTCCTCATTGAAAGTGGTTCATCTTTGGAATTTTTTTTTTTTCTCCAAGAGGCACGTGTTAATTTACCGAAAGCCCGAATGCCAAAGGCGAGCCTGGCAGCAGGAACCAAAGAAATCCACCAGGGAAAGGCGGGAAGAAGCCTTTTTTTCCCCCTGAGGTCTTTCCCGCCTCTCCGGCGAGTCTGGGTGGAGGCCTTGGCGGCGGCAGCTTAGGCTTTATCTCTAAGACAATAGCGCCGCTCGCCGCCGCCGGCTTGTCTCAGACCGCACGTCTGTGCCCCACCGGTTCTCCTGCCCCACGGCCCCCCTACCCCGCGTGTCCCCCTGCCCAGCCTTCTCCCTGCCCCACAAGCCCATCTGCCTCATGAATCCCCCCGCCCTCCCATCTCCCCTGCCCCACCTGTCTCCCTGCCCTATGGGTCCCCCTCCTGACCTGCGCCCCTGCCCCACTAGCTCACAAGCTCCCTCAGTCTCCCTGGCCCTCGGGTGCCCCTCCTGCCCCACGCCCCTGCTCCATTGACGCCCCTGCCTCACGCGTCCCCCTGCCTCATTAGCTCAGCCGCCTCACGGGTCACTCCGCTCCTGCCCGAGCGGTGGCGGCGGCCGTGAAGAACCTACTGTCCCGCCTGCGCCTCTCCCGGGCAGGCAGGCGAGAGCCGCGCGCCCTTGGACGCCTCCCAGCGCCCCGCGCCCACGGTGCTCTGCACCCCCCGGCTCTCAGGCGGGCCGGTACGGGTCTCCCCTCCTTCCTGGCCCCTCGGGCTTATTTGCTTGTCCTCAGTCCCCCCGCCAGCCCCGCTCCCTCCTCCCGGCTGCTTCAACAGCCGTTTGCTTCCTGCGGTATGTTTCTTTTTTTCCCCTGCTAGTCTCCATCAAAGGTGGCTCTGTTATTGAAATATGAAGCCATTTCCTCTCCAAACCTCTTGGTTACTCAAGGCGGGAATCAATGGACCTATATACTCTCCCCGGAGTTATAAATAAATGTCTATTTGTTCAGGAGGCGTTTTCCCGTGTGTCCCAGCATCTTCCCCCGTAGTTATTTTAGGGGCGTGTGTGTGTGTGTGTACGCGCGTCCTGTGCCCATCTGGTTCTAATCCTGGGTATGGATCCATAACCAAACCCCACCCATCCAGTCTCCCCCTCGCATTCCTCACTCTATAAATAAATCCAGGTTCTTTGAGCTTTGTCATCCGGGAAGACAATAGCAGTTGTTTGTTTGTTAACCGAGATTTAAACCTAATAGCGACACTGAGTTCAGTAAACAAGAAAACATGCTTTTGACAATTTGGGTGGAAGGGCACCTCCAGATTAGGAAGCTTTATCTCCAGCAATCTACTTTGGGAAAGGTGAAAGGCGGGAAAGGGAGGACCTCTCCTACCCTTGGATTTTCCTTTAAACAGAGGCTATAGAGCAAGAGGAAAATTGAGTGTCCTGGCGAGTCTGCCTCACACCGCTGGCCTGGAGATCATTTCAGACCCCTTTGCCCCATCCTCTCTGGACAGACCCAGGAGTGCTGAGGGTGCAGGAGGTGTGGTGTGGGTGGGGGCTAGTGGTTGCAGTTGCGCTTTTCTTGAACTCCCTAGCGGGATACTCAGGCATCTGAGCAGAGGGGAAAGTCATCTAAGAGGCTGCTGTTGTACAAGGTCTGGGCACAGCGCTGCCCCTCCTTTCCTCCCAGAAGTTTGCATGAAGTGCACGTTAGGCTGTAATTAGGGGATCTGGGAGGAGAACTTTCCTTGTGACGTTGTGCTTTTCTTCTGCTCTTGGTGAGAAAGTGCCTCCTTCTTCCCAGGATCAGGACCTCTGCCATCCAGCGCCACAAAGAGACATTTTGCACGCACACACACACACACACACACACACACTCACCCAGAGACAAACTTAAGGTGAGGGGAAAGAGCGCTAGCTTCACTTGATCTCCAGCTTCCAACCTCAGCAGAACTTGAGAGCATCTGAACTTCTGGATTTCAGGACAAGGTAAATCTTCCATCATTTTTTCCCATCTTGGGTCAAACCTTAGTGCCAAGATTTCAGAACAATACATATCATGATATATGTATACATTAAAACAAATTTTCTTACTATTTTCTTTAATTTTTATTTGGGTTTAACATGACAGCTCAACTTTTTTTTTAAGGTTCATGTTGTCAGATAAAATACTGTATTGCAGTCAACAGGCTCAGTGAAAAATTGAGGAAAGGATTAATTCTTGTATCCTGGCTTTTGCTGGTGCTACTATAAATCTGGAAGACAAATGGTTTCCAAGTGGTGACTTTTCCATCTGTATTTCAACAAGCATTTTTATAGCACCTGAGATGAAAAAAAGAATAGTATAAGACTGAAGGAAGAGCTGAGGAATGGGAATGTCCACTCCAGCTTTATGAGTTTTGTTTTAGGGAATATATAGGTTTATGTGAAGTGAAAATTACTGTAGTCATAGATAATACTTGTTAGATTAACAGTCTTCGAGATATTACCATTTTTGGCCCAGGCTTCTCGGCTAATTATGAACTAAGACCAGAGAATTAGGTGCATTTCATAAATAAAATAATTGTGGTAGATAATTTTAATGCCCTGAAAAACTTTTTAGAAGTCATAGTTAAGATTACTTTTTAAAGTGGTTTCAAAGAATTATTTATATGTTGTGACTGTTCACTACCAAAAGTAAATCTGAACTCTTTAGGCTTAAATAAGGTTGTTTTCTTCTGATGAATAAGAATGTTGTGTTTGAAATAAGATGGTTTATTATTCTGAAAATCAGTTATTTTATTTTCATTTATCACTGGAAAAATACACAAAGTGGCCAGTACATTTGGGAATTTTTAGGATGGAAAGTGTTCCTGTACATGTTCCAGTGTGATGTCATAAAATCAAACATACTGGCTGGCTCCTTGAAAGCTAACAGTTCTTAAGAAATAAAGCCTGTGAATTAATTTCTAAGTGAAATGTAATATTTATTCATTACAAATGTAGTTTCTGGTAACCATTTCTATTTTATTATTTCAGTGTACTAAATTTGCAGCAATTTTATACATACTTCAGTGACTTCAGTATTCTAAAGTAATCGTAAACTGGGAACAGTGTTTCACCAAAATATATCATAGCAGTTCTCTTTGGATAAATTTTACTGTGATATTTCATACTCCCTACATCAGCTCTTAACTTCAGTTCCATTTATTTCTACCATAAAATGTTTTCCCTTCCATTTAGTAAGAGAGAATGTACACGAAAGTATTTAAGCTTTAGTTGCTAGTCAATTTTGTACTATTGGTTCTTAATAATTTGTTTCAGGTAAGAGAATGCGTTTATATTTTTTGAAAACCTCTCCGCTAAATTGGAGACAGCTTAAAATGAGAAAACTAGATAAGGAGAAGTAATTTTGCTTAAATCTATTTAAGAGAGCAAGAGAAAATCAAACTTGAGAGACCACTGGTCCACAGGAAACGTACCCACAGGCCAGTATTCGCCACAGGAGTGCCCAGTGGACCTGAGCTTTCTATGAGAAACAAGAAAGAGGGAGCACACAGTGTTCTTATAAAGTGAGCCATTCATTTTCAGCAAGGCCCTGTCTCTCAGAGGAATGACTGACACTGTAATTTAGAAGTACTGAAGAGACTTTCACAGAGAAGAATCAATTCATTATATCCCTAGTGGTTTCACTTCCTTTCCTTCCTTTGGGAGCAGGTAACACATCCAGGATAAATAAGTTTGGAGTATACAGAAAGATACTTTATGAGCAGACAGTCTACTAAACAGTCCTGTCTTTTAGGTTCTTGGGTGTGGAATATTGGTATTTTCTGAGCAGTTGGAGAAGTCGTTAGAAAGATGAACAAGAGTCATATTCAGAAAATGATTCCCTTCTTCAGGAAGTACTCGTTTTCTTTTCATTTCCTTTTGCTCCACGCATGTTTTATTTCCCAAGTTACCTTTTTAAGATAATGGCATTCCACAAATTAAAATCCAACAAAATGCAAAGCACATTTGAAAATCACTTTTATATTATTTTCTGTTGCGTCTAATTTTTTTTTTACCGTATCTTGCCCCCATTATTAGTACCATAGTACTTTGTTTATATCATTTAAATGTACTTAGCTTGTCATTTTAAAGGTAACAAAATGTTCTTGGGTCAAGAAGTGAAGGCGAGTTGAGGTCTGAATATAATTCAGATTTTAATCAATAGTGTTTAAGAAGAATTAGAGGAAACAGCTGGTTAAACAAATATTAGGTGTGGAGTGGATGCAATGGTATAAATTAATAATGCAGCTCTTTATTTACACTATGAATGAGAGGGTCTGTGGCTGTTAAATAGGTGAAGCATGGTCCTTGTATGCCACCTAGTGGATAATTCAAAGAAGGCTTTTTCATCGACCTCTCATTTTAAAAATTGAGATGCTCATGCAGTTGACATTTCTTGAACACTAACTACAGGTCAGACTTGTGGCAGGGACTCAGAGTAGAAAATACAGCAAGTGATTTTGTATACTTTGAATATTAAGGCCCCACTTAACACTTTATTAAATTATTAAATTCCCAGTGGTTGCCTTTTTAATCAGTTGACTCTTGAGTTGGGTGGTTACTGTCAACTTTCTGCTTCCATGAGGGCACAGTTTATTAACTGCACCTCACTTCTAATACAGGATTTACTTTTCACAACAATGTCTTGACTTAGTTGAAAGAAGGGTGGAGAGAGTTTGAACATCTTGAATCACTGTTTCTAGATTTAAAATAAATTTCTGTGAAGTTTGTCATTATTAAGTTTAAATGGGTAAATAATTGGTAGCTTTAAAAGGTTAGCAAACAGATACTAGCACATATTAATATATATTCTTTAGATTTGTTTTCATTAAATGGGAAAGGATAGGAGTAAATATTGCTTTTGGGTAGTGAGGGATATTTTACAAAATGTAGCTCTTAAATACTAATAATTAGTATGTGGAACAATTTCATCTATATCTACTATTTACATGTAGTTTTGAATCAGGAGTCTTGCTTCCATTAAACTGACATAGTAGAAAAAAAAATCCTAGACAAGAACAAATACATGGAAACCAACATTTGAAAGAATTATTAGGATATCATAGAAGATTAATCCATTGGAATATTGTACTGGGAGTTTTGAAAAACTTTTCTCTGGGAAGATATGAATTACTCCAATTGGCTCTGTGCATGATTTATGACTTCATGGCAACCGTGTTCAGACTGAAGAAAGAGCACGTCTCCATTAATCAAGACAAGTTCTGAAATACAGATTGTAAGGTAAAATGCCTCAATAAAGAATAGGGGGGAAAAGCGATTAATCTGTTACTTGTTGAGCTCTAGAAGTGTAATCAACCAATTGAGTTAGGCCTGCTGGCTTGGACTGGAAGTTCCCTGCTTAGGGGACTTTGGTTTTGTGTAAGGCAGTGAGACCTACACGGTGAAGGAATGAGAGTGTCCATTATGTTCTTTTTCAATTAATGCCACAAAATTAGAGCCCGTATTGGTCAGAGGTGATGGCTGGAATCAACACCATCAATCATGTAAAATAAGACATATTATCTTAATTCTTATTTCCGATAGGTCATTATCCTCCTGAAATAAACCATTCTGTTAACAATTTCATCTGATCATCTTTGATTTAAAGGAGTCATGTACTCCTTCTAATGAGAGAGCTCGTGAGAGATTACATAAAAAACAGCGGCTCTGAAAGTAGGAATTTAGTTATGGATGGAAAACTGCATTGCAAGAAGTTTAAATAATTTGAGAGAGCTTAATACTAGACAAGAACAAGCTTTACAGAGGGAACCAGCCAAACTCTGAAATGGTCTGAGGTTGTCTGGCAGTAGCTCCACGTGAAGGCCTCTCCCAGGTCTGGACACATGGAGGAGGCTTGCTAGCATTGAAGGGTTCTTGGCTGTGTTCCTCAGGGAGCCCCAGGATGTGTTTTAAATATCGGGGGCCATGCCTGAGATGGGGGTCATCGCTAGGCCAGGAGGCTGCTTATTAAAACAAACAAACAAAAACCTCACAGAGTAAGTATAACTTAGAACATTTACCAATGTTCTGAGTCTGGGACTCAGTATTGTAAGGGCCACAGGAATTTACCCCTTCTCTTTAACCTAACTTCACCTAAATTGAGCACAATATACTTGACTGATTACTAAATTCCAATTAGAGTAAATAATATCCAATTACATTATTACTCAATAATGATAATTGATAATTGATAATAAATGATCATTGATAATGAGTAATAATTGCATTATTACTCAAATTAATTTTATGGTAAATTGTGGGTTTTCTTAAACTTTTAACAGTTTTATGGATAGTGTCTTGGCTTAGTCTCACCCATAATATGTGATTTTTTCTCATTTTGAGTCTCTTATTTTGAATCGGAGGGATCACCTCATTTGTTCGTTGAATTAGATTCCTAGGGCTGCAGTAACAGATTAGCACAAACAGCGTGGCTTCAGACAACAGAAATATATTCTCTCACAATTGTGAAGGCCATAAGCCCAAAATCAAGGTGCCAGCTGGGTTGATTCCTCCAGGGGCTCTGACGGAGAATCAGTTCCCTGCCTCACTCCAAGCTTCTGCTGGATGCATCAATCTCTGGCATTCTTTGACTCGTAGCTGCATCACATCCTTCTCTGCCCCAGTGCTCACATGGCCTTCTTCCCTATATATCTCCTCTGGGTCTCTGTACTCAAATCTCCCTCTCATTAGTAACCAGCCATTGGATTTAGGGCCCATCCTAATCCAATACACCCTAATCTTAACTTGATTACATTTTCAGAGACCTTCTTTCCAAATAGGGCCACATTCACAGGTCCCTGGGGCTAGAGCTTCAACAGCTTTGGAGCGAACACAATCTAACCCACAATAGTCATTTACTCATTCATGTATCCATTCAGCAAAAATGTATTGAGCGCTTGCCATTTGCCAGGCACGTACTGGACCCCTCACTGTTATACCAAGAATGTCCATTCCGAGAAAATCAGAGAAGCCCAAAGTGATGGCAACAAACTTAAAATATTGCAAGAACTTGTAATAGCAACCACCAAAAAGTTCTAGTCCCGTGGTTTTCATTTGAAGGACATTTTGAACATGCATCTTTTTAAATCATTTTCCCATGTTTGCCATCTCCTGACTGAATGGATTAAGAGCTTGTTTCTTGGTTGTGTGGGCACAGATGGGCCTGAGGAGTGGGGGGCAATTCTGATACCCCAGAAACCCAGGAGGGCTGGGGTCCCAAGAATCTGTCTACTCAGAGGGACAGGAAAAGCAGAAATTCATTGGCACACTATTGCTGGCCAACAGTTTGCAGCTAAAATTCAGATTGAACAACAATGATTTAGTGCTTCGTATTTGTACCTGGCTAGATGTTTCATAGTTATGGTACTCAAGGAATTCACAAGCTAGTGGAGGAGACAGATGGATACACATCATGAATCACCAGTAAAATTTGCCAAGTAAGTGAAGTTTGCCTTCCTGGTCTCCTGGGTCTCCTTCCTTTGCTTTTCCACCCCCTTCTACTTCAACAATTGAAATTCCTTCTGCTCTCCACTCTCTACCCTAGAGGATCTGATACTTCTCTGGTTTATTGAATGTTTGACTGACTGATTACACTTTAGTGTGAACGAATATCACTCAGTACACTTACATTTCAAACCTTTCATTTCTTTAGAGTAAATGCTTTGTTTTTTGCAAAAAGAATTTCAAACATCTGAGAGCCTTCCCATCTTTACACCAAAGGGTGTTATTAAACCTAATTTAGTCCTCTAATGTCTTCAACTCCTCAGTTACCCCACTCCCCTTGGGAGAACTGTAGAATTCCCTGAAGGTCTGTTTCCAGAAACTTGAAGGTCTTTGCTTGGGTCCTGTTAATCACTGGCTTCTTTGAGGGAGCCTGATCAACCTGTCCTGCCACCCTCCCCCAAGTGCTTGACCCAGACCATTTCTCCCCTCCCCATGCCCCAAGGGAAATCCAAAGCCCATTCATTTTGAATCCCCCTGTTCCACTTTGCCATAACCTACACTCCAGGTCTCCCTCCGCCCTTTATCACAGCCAAGATTGTTCCCCTGGACTAGTAGAGTGTCCGCAGCCTTTTATGTTCTATCATTTTGAGCCATCATGCCACCCCTAAATCCAGGTACAATGGGAGGGAGCAATGAGAATCCACAGATCAAAGTAAAGGAGTTGAAGAGAGAAGAAAGGGATATGAACAGAGGAAGCACAGAAATTAGCCATCATGTTGAAAATATGGGGCAAAGTTAACATTTTTTAAAAATAATCAGGTACTTAATTGATTTCAGAGAAATATCAACATTGATGCTGATTATTGATATCGTAGAACTAACTTTGCCAAAAAAGGTATCTAATCAGAGCCATTTGTTTGAATGGCTTCCCATTTTATGTTTAATTAACATACAGCATAATGACAGTCACGTATTATTAAGTGTCTCGGATTAATGTAGATAAATTTTCTCTGGGTACACCCCTTTGATTACACCACCATAGGTTGGTGCTCCTGTAAGATACTGTTTTAGTTTCCTAGACTGCTCCAGCAAATACCATGAAATGGGTTGGCTTAAACAATGGGAATTTATTTGCTTATGATTTTGAAGCCAGGAAAATGTCCAAATCAAAGCATCATCAAGGTGATGCTTTCTTCCCAAAAAACTAGCAGCCAGGGATCCTTGGCTTCTCTGCCACATGGCAAGGCACATAGCAGCATCTGCTGGTCTCTCCCTTCTCTTTTGGGTTTCCTTCATTTCAACTTCTTGCTTTTTGTGGCTTTACTTCCCTATGTCAAAATTTCATTCTCTTATAAAGGGTTCCAGTAATAGGATTAAGACCCATCCTGATGGAGATGGGTCCTACACCTTACTGAAGTGGCCTCATCAAAAGGTCCTTCTTACAATGGGTTTATACCCACAAGAATGGATTAAATTTAAGGACATATTTTCTGGGGGTATATATAGCTGCAAACTACCATAGATACCGGTCTGGAATTACAATATAAGGATGTGCTTGCCACTTTTTAAATGGCTAGGACAAATGATCCTGATTTTGATAGTTGGTTTCTTTCCTCTGTGTTCCCTGCAGCCCAAAGGAGAGGGGTGGTAAGCCTGTATTATTCACTGAGGTGGGGATATGAAGGCCTGATGATCAGTGGGTGCCCTATAAATACTTACCATGGTTGTTGCAGAACACAGAACATGGGGTTCAGGGGCCCCCTTGCCTTCTATCCTGAGTGTCTGCATTTCAGGTGTCTGAAAACCTCCCAATTCTTACTCTAAAATTAGGTCCTGACTCCCTAGACTTTAAGTTAATTACCTGATGAATGGATTATTTGATCAGTCTAATGGTTCATCAAGACATGTAACTTTTATCCTGGAGACATTTCCTAAATCTAATTGTCCCCTTACCATCACCTTAACTCAGGTTCTCATCTCCCTTCTAGACTAGGCCACCCTTTTCTAATTGGTCTCCTAGTCTCTGTCTCATCCCATTTTATTGGTAAAATCCAATTCATGGTGTCACCCAAACTATAAAAAAAAACTGACCTTATTGTACCCCATCTGAAAAATCTGGAGTGGCTCCCTCTTGCCCATGGGTTCAAACCTAGACTTTATAATGTGACACAAAGAGCCCTTCCAATACTGGCTCCTGCCTATTTCTCATGTCATCGTCATGGTAACTTCTCAAGCCATGCCAGACTTCTTATATTTGCCAAATGAGAGCCATTTTCATGCTGTTTCCTTTGTGTCAAATGCCCTATTCTCCTTTCCTGGCAATCTCCTACTCAAGGGCCAGCTCAGATGTCACTTTCTCTGGATAGCCTTTTATATCATTTGGGATGTCTTTTGCTCTCATGTGAGAGGAACCCAAATACAGGGGCTTAAACAATTAGTTTTCTATCCAGAGAGAAGCAGAACTGAGCTGGCACTGTGGCTACACAATGTCATTAAAGACCAACTTGCCTTCCATTTCACCCACATGAGAGTAAGATGGCTGCTGAGACTGCAAGGATTGCTTTTGCTTTCCAGGAGGCAAAAGAGTAACAGGTGATTGAAGGGTGAGTGTAGCTCAGTGGTTGAGCACCTGCTTCCCATGTACAAGGTCCCAAGTTCAATCCCAATTTAAATCTCCTTTAAAATAAAGAGTAAACAGGTGAAAGGCAAAATTTAAAGAGTTATACCTCTGAAAAAGATGTTCTAGATGTTCCATCTAACAGTCATTGAATATGGTTGGCAAGGATTGGATTAATTTGCCGGGGAGTCTAAGGAGGTAAATATTTTTAACTGGCACTTTGCTACTTGAAGCAAAGCACCATAAATTTGTGTTACTTTTTTTTTCCCTTCTTTGGTAGATTGTGAACTTTTCATAGAGGGACTGTATTAACAACTCAGTATACTAAGCACCTAACAATGCCTGGACCATAGTAGATAACACTAAATGCATAATGAATTAATCAAATGAAAGAATGTTTAAGTATAGTCTTAGCACCATAATAAGCTTATCTTTCTTGACTCTTTTATGAATGTTTCATTGACATATTTTTATAATCTGTCATTATTAGTTGTACAGTCTTCATATTAATATTAGTAGTTTTGTACCAAAATATTCTGAAATTCATGTAAAAACATCTAGAGAATACTATTTAATGATAATGGCTCAAACTATGAGTTTTGGATAAAGTTACCAAATAGGTTGTTTAGTTTTCTATAGAATGTCTTTAGTGAAATATTATGTCAAATTTTGTATCTTATGGAGTGTCATCTTTCTAAATTGAAAACAGTCATTCAAAATACAGTACAGTCTAAAAATCAAGACTTTAAAAACAAGATTCAGACTAAAACAAATCAACTTTAGAATTTAAAAATATAATGAAATTCCGAAGGTCTGTTCTTCCTCAAGTTGCTGTAAGTATTCTGTTACGGCAAGGAGTTGATGACTTTTCATTATTCTCTTTGCACCACTTATCACAGTGTCTGGCATGTAAATAAGTGGGAGAATGTCAGGAGGATGTGTTAGATGGCTGTAAAAGGTCCCCTCCTGAGTAAAGCCCATTTAAGCTTTGTGTTTTATGGAATAGGATCTTAGATACTGTCTCTCATTTCAAGTTCATGTCCATTCCAACCTCATTGAACAATAACTTTAATCTGGTTGGAATTTATTTTTATAATTAGAAAAGCATCAATAATTATTCATTTTCAGTGGACCACAGAAGAGAATAAGTATGTCAGTTAGGATGCTTTAGGCTGCAATTAAGAATAAAGATTCATTGGCATTATAGCAAGATATCTAGAGCAAGGTGGTTGCAGTTTATTTCAGGAGCACAGTGATGCCAGGGATCATTTAGAAGCTCTCTAAACTATCTTAGCCTTTTTCTTTTGACCTCAAGATGGTTGTCACAGCTTCAAGAATTATGTCCTACTCAATAAAGTCCAAAGACAGAATAAAAGGGGAAAATTTTCTCCTCAAGTGGCTCTCTTTTGTAAGCAATGAAGAAAATCTGTCCAAAAATCCCAAATAGACTTCATGTATCTTATTTTCCAGATCATATATCCATCTCTTTGCCATTTGGCAAAGCTAAATGGGATACTAACTGTGCCTCAGATCAATTATTTAGGTACCCAAAACCTGAATAAAATCAAGTTCTGTTACAAGGGAGATGTAGAATTGCTGCTCGATGGGCATTCAATAGTATCTGCCATGGGAGTTTCTGGTAAAGGTATAACAGATATTGCAAATCAATCCTCCAAAAGAAGACAACCAGGAAAGGTGGAAAAGCTAGACAACTAGTTATGATGGGAAAGCACATTGAAGTGAGCCCAACTTTTGATACCACTTTTCCCCCTCAAGATATTACTGATTCTGAAGTAGAAACTGAAGTCTTAAAGAGCTGAGGAGATAAAAATCTGAGATCAGAGCCCAAAAAGTAGGAGGGCCGCATAAATACCCCAAGCTACACCCTAGGAACCTGGTGGGCTAGAAAAGAACATCCCTCAAAAGATAAGCTCCCACCCTCCAATCATCTTAACCATTGGTTAGATTAAGGCTATTTGCCCTTACTTTGAATGCCTTCCTGAAGCAAAAGTAAATACTGTTTAGAGGAAGAAAACAGTATCTACAAACTCAAAATATCTCTACATTTTAAAAATAGACAATGTCTGGCAGGCCATATACAATTATCCAGTATACCAGGAGACAGGATCAAATGACCACAAAAACCCAGGTAATAAAACAGAAAACAGAAAGAGACCAAAAGGGGATCCAAATATTAGGATTATCAGAGGCAGACTTTATATAACTAATATGTAAGAAATTAGATGTTAAGATAGAGAATTTATAGCCCGTTTGTTATTAGATTGTTTTATCCATCTCTCTGCCTAAATGGGGTTTAGGATCATCTCATGAGCTGAATGGTTTGATTTAGGATCAGAGAGTTCAAAGGAATGCAATCTGCTCCAATGTCCCACCCATTATAGAAATCCCTTGTGTAATATAATTGACAGATGTTGTTGTTCTGCCTCTACACCTGCAGGTACAGAAAGTACTATGTATTTCACACACAATTCAATTCACTTTTAGATGACTCTTATCAGAAAGTTCTTCCGGATATTGAATAAAATGCGCTTCCCTATAACTTCTGTCCATTTGTCTTAGTTTTGACCAGTAAAGCTGCATGGAATAAGCTTAATATCTTCTCCATTTTGAATTTGGGCAATAGATTTCTAATGCAAAACATTATGTTTTGCCCTGTCAAATTTTGTTATTTGGGGCACATTGTTCTACCCTGTAGAGATCTTTATTTCTTCTCACTTCCCAAGCCACATTGTAGTTACTCCTAGCATAAGCTTTATAGCTCATGAACAGACTTTGAGCCTCAGTACTCTACAACAAAAAGGAACCCTCATTTATTTTAACATGACATGAAAGCAAACTTCTTGATCGATAGGGCTAAAAGAGTTATATAAATGAATACGACAATGCCCTAGTCACAAGAAAGGTCTCCTTTTATTAAACAAATAGCTAGGGAACCAGAGAAATGGAAAATAAATGTCAATACCAAAGTGAAAATCTTTATTTTGGAAACAGAAGGCATTGACCATCCTCACTATTTAAGGGTGACTTTATTTCATTATGTATTGTTACTATTTCAAATTAATCTTCAAAGTGTAAAATGAGAAGGGCACTGTACCATCATTAAATATCTGCATCCTTGTACTATATTTCATATAAAAAATTGAAGCCTAGCTTGGTCTTATAATTATTATTAACTGCCCAAAAAGTAAAACAAAATAGTTTGAAGATTTTGAGCTCTAAACACTAAAAGAAAATATGAAATTACTGTGATTAGTGTAAAGCAAAATGTGATTTGCATTACTGCACATTTTTGCAAAAAATTCATTGTTACCCTCTGCCTAGACCTCCTTGCCCTGCGTCAGGGTAACAATATCCCTCCTAACGGTGAGAGAGGAAAAATCTGTGCCTCCTGTGTAATAATATTCTAAATTCTGAGTGATGTCGGATATTGTCATAAAGTCAGTCACTGCCACTTCAATCTGATAGATGGGGAGAGGGTCCCTCAGGGTTGAGTTGTCTGCAATACTTGGATGACATGCTTCCCACTTTTTTTTGAATATTGGTTTCTATGCAGTGTAATAGAAGATAAGTGAAATTTAAAATAAAGCATTTGTTTCAACCTACCAAAAAAGGGGAAGAATTCCAGAAGTGTGCTCTTAATATTAGAGTAGGCATGTAGTTTTAATTATGGCCTATTATTATCAACATTTTAAAATTTGTTGGTTATTAAGCTTATTATCCTAACCTATGGAACAACACTGATTAAATATTGAATATATCAGGCATCAGTTTTTTGTTGTTTTACACATTTCATTTAGGCAACAGGAGGTTTCCATGAACCACAAATCTGAATATTGGGTGCGTGGGTAAATAGTATAGCAAACTTAAGTT
>JAQZBX010037975.1:0-23580 GCA_029593785.1 Cabassous unicinctus | reverse complement strand
GGAAATTAAACAACATACTCTTATACAACCAATGGGATAAAGAGAAAATCACAAGCAAAATTAGGAACTATCTTGAGCCAAATAAAAATAATCAGAGACCTAACCTCAAAACTGGAAGAACTAGAAAAAGAAGCACAAACTAAACCCAAAGTGAGCAGAGAGAAGGAAATAGCAAAGATTAGAGTGGAGATAAATGAAATATAAAACAAGCAAACAAACAAACAAAAAACAATAGAGAGAATCAACAAAACCAAAAGTTGTTTCATTGAAAAGATCAATAAAATTGGCAAACATTTAGACAACTGACAAAGAAAAAAAGAGAAAGGAATAAAAATAATAAAATCAGAAATGAAAAGGGGGACATTACTACCAAGCCCAGTGAAATATAAAGCACTATAAAAGGGTACTATAAACAATGATATGCCAATAAATTCTTAGAAACACATAAACTACCTACATTGACTCAAGAAGAAATAGATGAGCTCAACAAAGCAATGACTAGTAAAGAGATTGAATCAGTCATCAAAAACCTCCTAAAAAAGAAAAACCCAGGATGAGTTGACTTCACAGGGGCATTCTACCAAACATTCAAAGAAGCTATAACCCCAATTCTGCTCAAACACTTCCAAAAAATTAGAGAGGAGGGAACACTCCCCAACTCATTCTAAGAGGCCAGCATCATCCTCATACCAAAACCAGAAAAAGATACTACAAGAAAAGAAAACTACAGACCAATATCTTATGAATATAGATGCAAATTCCTCAACAAAATACTAGCAAACAAAATCCAACAACACATTAAAAGAATTATTCAACATGTCAAGTGGGATTTATCACTAGTATGCAAGGTTGGTTCAACAGAAGAAAATCTATTAATGTAATACACCATATTAACAGAATTAAGGGGAAAAAAACACATGATCAACTCAATTGATGCAGAAAAGGCATTTAACCAAATCCAGCACCCTTCATGATAACACTTAGAACACTAGGAATAGAAGGGAATGTCCTCCATAGATAATGAAAAACTCACAGCTAACATCCCTACTTAATAGTGATAGACTGAAAACTTTCCCACTAATATCAGGAATAAGACAAAGATGCCCACTATCACCACTGTTATTCCTCATTGTACTGGAAGTTCTTGCCAGAGCAATAAGGCAAGAAAAAGAAATAAAAGGCATCCAAACTGGAAAGGTAGAAGCACAATTTTCTCTATTTGCAGATGATATGATCCTTTATACACAAAATCCTGAAAAATCCACAACAAATCCCATAGAGCTAATAAATGAATTCATGAAAGTGGCAGGGTAGAAGATCAACACCTAAAAATCAGTAGTGTTTCTATATATAAGCAGTGAATAATCAGAAGAAGAAATCAAGAAAAAATTCCATTCACAATATCATCTGAAAGAACACAATACCTAGGAATAATTCTAACAATGGATGTAAAGAACTTGTACACAGAAAACTACAAAACACTGCTAAAAGAAATCAAAGAAGACCTAAATAAATGGAAGGACATTCTATGTTCATGGATTAGAAGAGTAAATATCCTTAAGATGTCAATACTACCCAAAGCAATTTATAGGTTCAATGTAATTCCAATAAAAATCCCAACAACCTTCTTTGCAGAAATGGGAAAGCCAACCATCAAATTTATATGGAAGTGTAAAAGGCCCCAAATAGCTAAAGCCATCTTGAAAAAGAAGAATATACATGGAGAACTCATACTTCCCAATCTTAAAACTTATTACAAAACCACAGTAATCAAAATGGCATGATACTGGCAGAAGGACAGACATATAGATCAATGGAATCTATCTGAGAGCTCAGAAATCAACCCTCACATTTATGGCCAACTGATTTTTTGATAAGAGGGGAAAGACCACTCAATTGAGAAAGATTAGTTGCTTTAACAAATGGTGCTGGGAAACTGGATCTCCATTTGCAAAAATAAAGAAGGACCCCTACCTCACACTATATACAAAAATCAACTCACAATGGTTCAAAGACCTAAATATAAGACCTAGAACTACCAAACTTCTAGAAGAAAACTTAAGGAAGCACTCTCAGGACCTTGTGTTAGGCAATGGCTTTTTAGACTTTATACCCAAAGCACAAGGAACAACAACAATAAAAAATTGATAAATTGAACATCATTAAAATTAGAAACTTTTGTGCATCAAAGAACTTTACCATGAAAGTAAAACAGCAATCTACACAATGGGAGAAAATACTTGGAAACCCCATATCCAATAAAGGTTTAATATCCAGAATACATAAAGAAATTCTTCAACTTATCAACAAAAAGACAATCAACCTAATTAAAAAGTGGGCAAAAACTTGAACAGACATCTCTCCAAAGAAAATGTACAAATGGCTGGAAAGTACATGGAAAGATGCCCGACATGATTAGCCATCAGGGAAATGCAAATCAAAACCACAATGAAATACCATTTCACACTCATTAGAATGGCTGGTATTTAAAAAACAGAAAATATCAAGTGTTGGAGAGAATGTGGAGAAATAGGAACACCTATTCATTGCTGGTGGCAATATGAAAGGTGCAACCACTGTGGAAGACAGTTTGGTGGTTCCTCAGAAAGCTAAGTATATAATTACCATCTGACCCAGCAATCCCACTACTAGGTATATACCCAAAAGCATTGAAAGAACGTACTTAAACAGATATTTGCACACTGATGTTCATAGAGTCATTATTCACATTTGCCAAAAGATGGATGCAACCTAAGTGTCCATCACCCAAAGAATGGATAAATAAAATGTGGTAAATACTCACGATGGACTATTATTTAGCCATAAAAAGGAATGAAGCCCTGATACATGCAACATGGATGAAATTTGAAGACATCATGTTGAGTGAAATAAGCCAGACACAAAAGCAAATGTATTATCTCACTGATTTGAAACTGTTTAGAACAAACAAACTCATAGTCAGAATCTAGAATTTAGGTTACCAAGGGATGGGGTGGGGATAGGGAGTGGGAAGTTAAGGTTTAAAATGTACAAGGTTCTTATTTGGAATGATGGAAATGTTTTGGTAATGGATGGTGGTGATGGTGGCACAAAATTGTAAACATATCTGGCTATACTGAAATACATGTATGAATATGATTAAAATGGGAAATAGATTTTATATATGGTAATAGAATAATTTTTTTAAAAAACTGTGGAACTATATAACTATATAACTTTATAAACAGTGACCCTTAAGTTGAACTATGGACTTTAATTAATAGTACAATTACAAAAATGTGCTATCATTAATTGTAACAAATGTTTCACACCAATGCAAAGTTTTGGTGTTGGGGTGGAATATGGGAAGCCTGTATTTTATGCATATTTGTTCTGTAAACCCACAACTACTCCATAAAGAAAAGAAACATAAATAAATAAATAAATAAATAAACACAGGAGCTAACTTGAAGGGGTTCCCAAAGACCAAACATGAAACAATTCAAGCATAAAAAAAAAAAAAGAACAATAAATGCAGGTAATTGAAACACATCAAATATGAAAAAAATGCTCATAATGTTTCCCAAATAAAAATCATCGGTTACCTTTGGAGGTTTCTAGGGTACCAAACCATTTTCCAGAAAATTTGGAAATAAAGAGAAATAATCAAGTATTTATTTATTTTTCCTCTACAAGCTGTGTTGGTTTGAGCCTTTTATGTGGACCCCCAGAAAATTATGTTCTTAAATTGGTCCATTCCTGTGGGTGTGGGGCCCTTTGATTGGATTGGATTCAGTGAGGTGTGACCCAGGGTGAGTCTTGGTCCTCTCGCTGGAGTCCTTTATAAATGGAGGACCAAAAACAGCAGACAGGAGCAGGTCCTGGAGCCCAGAGACTGGAATCAGTGGAGCACAGAGGCATAGATAGAGAACTCTGAGCGGCTAGGCCCACAGAGCAGCTGGAAGCTGAAGAGAGTCTGGAGGAGAGGGGAGAGATGAGAGGACCAGTATTTTGCCCTGCTATGTGCTTGATCACCCACAGCTGAGCTGGGAGAGAAAACTTGTGCCTCATCACACACAGCTGCAACTTGGTGCGATATCATCTCTTGACAATGCCTTGATGGACACTTTTGCAGCCTCAGAACTGTAAGCTTTTAACCTAATATATTCCCATTATAAAAGCCAAAGCATTTCTGGTCTATTGCATTGGCAGTCTGTGGCAAACTAAAACACAGACTATATCTTAGGGTCATAGTTTTCAAAGTGTGGTCCCTGGACCATTAGCATCACCTGAGAACTTGTTCAAAATGTAAAATTTCAGGCCCCACTTAAGACCTACTGAATCAGAATTCTGAGGGTGGGTCAGAGCCTGAGTTAAAAAGAGGCTCTCTAGGCACTAGGTAAAGCTGACCCTTTGGGTTTTTGTTGTTGTTGTTTGTTTGTTTGTTTGTTTGTTTGTTTCTCACCCATCAGATGGCTCTGGTGTGGACTTTCATTATTAGTGGGATTCATGTGTGGGCTTAAGTGAAAGAAAATCAGGTAGGCATTTCAGCCTGTTTTGTACAAGAACATTGATCAGTCTGTCCTAGGCAAGAATTCTCCAAGTGGTCTAAGCATAGCTAAACTCAGCTACACAATTGGGAATTATGTTGGATTTGGGGGCCAAAGTTCTGGCCAGTATATTAATGCTCTCTTGGTCATTGTCTCAATACATATAACTTCCCCCAAACAGTAATAAGACTAGAAAATGTCACAGGTCAATTCTTTCAAACCAGAAAGAAGCAAGTAATTCCAACCCCTTGCAAACTGTTCCAGAGCTTTAAGAAAGGTTAAGAAGCAGACATAACACTGATACCTAAACCTGACAAAGACAACATTAAATAGGACACTACCGACTAGTATTGCTTATGAATAATGATTCAAAAACCCTATATTGGGAAAAACTGGTGAAATGGAATAACATATGGAGTTTATTTAATAGTAATGTGCCAATGTTGGTTCCTTAGTTGTGACAAATGTACTATAGTAATGTACGTTAGAACAATAGTGGAAATTGGATGAGGGGTGTATGAGAATATTCCATACTATCTTTGCAACTCTTCTGGAATTCTAAAACTATTATATAATTAAAAGTTTACTTTAAAATTTTAAAAGCCAACATAAAAATGAATCATGTTCATGCCCCAAGTTCATGACCAGACTCATAAATGAATGGAACACATGAAAAGGACCCTAGGATAGTGGCTCTAACTGTATCTATCAGACCTTCTTGGCTTTATTTCTTGAACATGACTGAAACTGAGGGACACACACCTCTGAAGTTTCCTTCCTGGAGTTCTTTATTCACACAAACCACCAATGTGAATTTCTACTTCCTACATATCTAGCCAAGAACAAAAATAATAGTATGGATAAGAACTACTGACAAGTATGGCACTTTGGAAGCATGGAGATACTTCCTCAAAGGATCACACATCTTTTGACAGAAAGTTCTGACTACTGCCTTGCAGAGTGACTGAGGCATAACAGAAGCCTCACTAAAGAGGTTCAAGTTCTACCTTCTAGGTAGTCAGATCAACCAAGCAGATGCCAGGCGCCACAACCCTAAAAACTGGGATAGCAGAGGCCACCCTATTTGATTCTCTAGCCTGAGAAATTTGCAGCCCAGGCCTCATTGTGACTGACCAAGATGATCAGGCAGGAACAATAAGAAAGTATCTGTTTACTGTACCCTGCAGTAACCCTTCTGGATCTGAAGTAACCCTTCAAGATCCAGATACCTGAGGACACTGGGAGGCCTACTCCTCCAAGCAGCAGATGCATCCTCCATTTACACACTGTGATTCTGCCACAACATCAACCTATGGTTCACCTTGGATAATATAAAACACTAGTGTTTAAATGCCTGAGTATACGTCTGGCCTGGTGCCCTACAATTCATTTCTACCTATGACATATGCTTGAGTCAAAATCAGACCTGAAAGACAACTGAAAGTTTCTAGGACACAGACACCTAGGATCACATAAGGGACTTGATCCTCTACCATTCATAGGTATGGGGCAGGAATTTCAACAATTTCCTCCACATTAATTATAGACACCTAGACCAATGTCTTAATCCTATTTCATCACTGAGTCCTCAGAACCAGGCAAAGTATTTTACACATAATATATGTTTAATGAATGTTGTTAGAGATACTTACATTAATTAGTTAGTTTCCTAAGTTAACTTTCTGAGCAGAAAATGCAAGGAGACCAAAGTTACAGTAAACATTATATCTTTGGACCATATAATTTCTCTTGGTAAATGAACATATTAATATATGCATATATCATAGCTGCATGAGTTAGTCTTCCCAAAGCTCTGACCTCCTTCAATCTGAATTACAGGACCAGAAAGTTGCCCCTCTAAGTGCAACTTCCCAGGGACTTGGCTTGAAATTAACAAAATTCCAATACACATCATCTAGTGTTTAAATTAAATTAGAGCAAGTGTGAATTCCCCCACTCACCTACTTCAGATCACTGGTGACCCTGGGAATGTTTCCATGCAGGAACACTCAGAAAGAGACCAAACAAATTTGGAAGAGAGGAGTCTACCAATTAAGACCTCAGATCCCTGACACTTCAAAGGATTATGAAGTGACCTAATTGGTTCCTTGAAAAGACAGCAGTTGAATCAGACACTGGCTCCTTAAACCACCCACCATTGTGTTGGCTCATTGAAAGAGGCATCAATGATCTGAGCAGGAAACTTCCTTCAAAGTGCTTGGCAGTGACAGCCCCTGCAGTCAGTGTGAGGGAAATTCACCCTCATTGTTCCATCAGGTGCAGGATACATTTATTCTGGGTCTGCTCTTTTAATCCTCTGTGAGCCATCCACATGTGTAAGGCCTCTGGTCTATTATCGGAGTGTAATCTTTTCACTTTTCAAAATAGCTTCTCTCTGAAGCTAGAAAGCTTAAATAGGGCACCGGAGTGCTAATCAGCTCCTGTTCGTGTGTGAACAGCAAGCCATCTGTGTAACAAGGGAAAGAGAGAAGCAAAGCTGGATTCCCTCAGTCTGACCCAAGCATGCGGCGATGCTCCTATTCCAAAGCCACTGGCCTCGGTTCCAATTAGAGTAAAAGGGGAGAAAGCAGTGATAGGGCAGATGATATACATTTCAACTGTGGATAAATAGAACTTGCATCAAGACTTAGTTTTCTCTTGTAGTCATTAGACTACTGTTAGAATCAGAAGTTTCTGAACTAAAATCATGACCACAACTTAGCCTTCTTCTGTATCATCTATCTTTTGAATTGATCCAGAAACATGGATTTATTTTCCTAGAATGTTCATTCACCTCCTTAGCATTTATGTGCCCATTTTATATTCATGCAAGTACCTAAATATAGAGTCTTTAAACAACAAGAAAAATAAATGCAATGTTATACATTTATACATATGTTAATCCCCCTTTTTCCTTAGATTGATATATACTTTCAGGAAACACTGGAAACCTTTTCAATTAGAGTTGTTTTTTTTTTAACTTAGGGGAAGAAAACACCTGTCTAACTCTTCTTCTTGGGGATTAAGACAAACATAGCAGGAGCACAGGCAAGGGATGCCAATGCCAGAGCTGGGTACCAGGTTTCACAATGGAGGTTGGGAGGATGGCCCACCAAAGTGTCTAGAAGTGGATAAAGTCAAAGGGTGAGGGTAAGTCATATGCCTTAGAGAACACCAATGGTCAAAGCCAGAAAAGTCCTACCCCACTCCACATACATCACATTCCAGTCCAATAGCAAATCCTTTCAGCTAGACCTTCAGCATATATTCAGAATTGTATCGCTTCTTCCTGCCTGTACCATTACCACCTAGTCTAATCCAACATCAACTCTTTCCCAGGAATCTGATAGATTCCTAACTGTTCTCTCTCCTTCTAGTTTTGTCTACCCCTCCCCCCGGCTCATTCTCTGTATGGCAGTCCAAGTCATCCTTCTAAGACATGCTGGATGAGGGCACTCTCTTCTCAAAACCCTTCAAAAGCTCACAGTCCCAAGTGAAAGTCAGTCTTTACAATGGCTTAGCAGACCTGACATCATATGCTCCCCTTGTTCTCATTACTGCTTTGACCTTACTTCTTACCAGTTTCCCCCACTCAACGGCAATTCAGCCTTTACACTGGCATTTACCTCTAGTCGATGTTCCCTCACCAGGCACTAGCATGGCTCTCACCTTTACTTCCTTCCAATCTCTGTCCAAGTGTTGCCTTATTTGAGACATCTTTCCTGACTACTCTATGTGAAATAGCAACCTCCCAGCACTATTTTAATATATATATATATGTAGGTGTGCATGTATGTATGTTTATATTTTGTTTCCACCACCATGACCAGTACCAGAAGGTAAGCTCTTTGTGGACGGGGACTTTGTTCTACTTGCTGCTTTGTTCTACTTGATTGAGTGTATTATAGACACTCAATCAATATTTATCAAATTAATAAATAAATTACATTTGGTCATTTCATTCAGAGGACAAGGACAAAATTATAATCAAGAGACAAATCTAAGGACTAGAAGTCAGGAGGATATAACAACAGAGAAAGGAGTAGGGGATTAGAGAAGAATTGAAGTGAGAAGAGTCCAAGGCTCAAAGACCTGAATCTCACTTTTATTGACCATCAGATGTTTGATATGGGTGTGTCAACCTTGTTTGAATCCTGATTGTCCAACAACCAAGAAGTTGGTAGTTCAAGGAATCCACTTCATTCTGCTTAGGGAAGACAGAACATTTCCTGATCTCCAACACCTGTCCCTTTCTCCAAAATTCCTCAAGCTCCCAAGAAGACTATCTTGTGTTGTCTTCATCTCTGTATTTCCATCTCTGGCTCAGTACCAGCCACAGATCAAATGATGGGTCAATGATAGTTGAAATGACTGAATGTGAGTATATCAGGAATCCCCTGTGCAAACTCTTGGAAAGTGGGATGCAAACCCCAGGGTCTGGAGACTGGCTGGGGCTCCCTGACAGTGCACCTTCCTCTGGACTTTCTCCCCTCTCTCCACAGTCCTTGTAAGCCTTCTCAGCCCAATATTATGCCTTGAAAGACAAGACAGAAACCAAAAACAGATTGAGATATCTACTTTCTCTCTGTCTCCATAAGTATTAGGGCATGGTTCTCAAGCAGGGCCTGTTGTTTCTTAGTTTTGCCTGTGGCTAGAAATAAAATCCTCAGCCCTTCTTTTCTCCACAGAATTTTTGCAATTCCAGCATATTTGAATGTGACATTTCTGGACAATATTCTTGTATGTCTTATCAGTATCCTTCATTTCAGTTTTATTTATATAAAGGTTTATTAAGTTACTCCTCTGTGAACAGTGCATGCAGGCCGCTTTTGGTGGCAGGCTCTTCTTCCATCTTTGAATGGTCCTTTGTATCTGAGCTGATCAGACAGCTCCCTCTACAGTCTCCTTGGAATCTTCATGTACCTCTTCTTTTTCGTCTTTGTTAGCATATTTTGTATTTGTCTGAATCAGAATTCTATTTCTGAGAATTTTCTAATTGTTTTAAAGCCAACTCTCCATTCAAAGTCTCATATTGTAGTACCACAATTATCTTTTCTCTGATCTTTAGGGTATCCACTACATTAAATATTTCTTGTATCTGGCTATTTTCAAATCTAATATGACCTCTCCATTTCTTATTTTTCTCATCACCAACAAATTCCTCCATGTTGGTCAGAACTAAGTTCTTAGTGGCAAGGTCCTCTAGTCCTTTCTCTACTGTTGGAAAATAAAATTTCAGAGAGAAATGAAGTTCCTTCCCGATTCTGCTCTCAACCAAAGGTTTCCTCCGGATATCTAATTAATTCTTATTCCGTTCTATAAAAAAAAATCTTGTCTCTGTGCCAGGTTTATGATTTGCACCAGACTGCATCATTTGATCATTTCTTCCACAAGTAAGCATTTTTTATTGATCACCTATTTTGCAGCAGACATTGTGCCAGGAATTACCACAATTATTTCACATCTGCTCTCTCCTGTTGGCTTTTAACATATGCGCTTGTGGTTCACTCACAGAAAGATAAATGCAGGCAAGGAAAGAGGCCCCAACCTGGAAATAGATTCACCTGCTTGGACAGGGAAGAGAGGCACTGAGTGACCCTCTCGGGTGACAGTGTCCATTATGTCGATTTTTTCATGATATCTGAGGAATATTATATTTTGGCCAGAAAGATAGCACCAGAAGGAGCTTCTGTACCAACAGGAGGAGGAGGGCAGTGAGAGACAATCTAGAGAGGGCCGTACTCTGAAGGACCAGGAGAGAGGCTGCAAGCACCTAAGATATTAGGGTTCTGTTGGCTGGATGGGAGTTCAGCTTGTGGAAAGAGAATTGCCATGAAAGAGGCATGAGCTTGGTGGTTAAGAGTGCAACTTTGGGGCCAGGGTGTCTGCTTTGGCATCCACCTCAGAGTTAAGAAAACTTGGGCAAAAAATTTAATCTCTTTTTGCCCTATTTTCTTCATCTGTAAAACAGAAAAACTAGCAGTAACACTCAGAGGACTGTTGTGAAGTTTAACTGAATATATGCAAAGGAGAATATATAAAGCCTAGCACAAAGTAAGCATTCCAATTTAGTTGTTGCTATTTTACAGGGTGTCGGGAACCAATGCAGAGGACTATAGAAAATAAATGAGGGTGAGAATTGGGAGCATTTCCAGGCTTGCAAATTTAGTGAAGAATGTTTTTTATCAGGATTGAATGACTGTAACATAATCATAAATGTGGGAGTGAAAAATCCACCCTTGTACACTTGGCCTAGGATTAGACCCTAGAAGGCCTTGCTGAGATGAGGGCATGGTCTTACAAATATGTCTATCTTTCTAAGCAGATGTTGCAGGATCTTGGGTGGGGAAGTAACTTCCCCCAGTTTGGGGGATTCTGACAGGGCAGAATCTTAAAATTACACTCAATCTAATTTTTAGATATCTAATATTTGGTCATTTTACTATGAAATATATCATTTACAAAACATGTATTTATAGAATGAATAATAATAATAAAACACACACCAACCAACTTTAGATAGAGAACATTACCAGAACCTTTGAAGCCCTCTGTGTACCCTCCCCTAATCACAACCCTCTTCTTTCCCTATAATTAACCACTATCCTATGGCCTCTAACACATCTATACCATATGTCCCTAAACAATGTATTTTTCACTTTTTCTAGGTTTTTAAATATTATGTGCATGGAATCACACTGCTTTTACTCTTCTGTAACCTGCATGTTTTTCTTATCATTGTGCTTTTGAGATTAATCCATATTGATGCAGGTACCTGGAGAGCTTTCATTTTCATTGCAACTTAGTACTGTTAATTTATAAAAGGTTCCACTTACTGGGAAAACATAAATATTTAAAAACTGTACATACTTAATGACATAGATTTAAAATACATAAAGCAAAATTGATCAGAACTACAAGGGAAAATCAACAAGTCCACCATCATAAGGGGAGATTTTAATTTAACTCTATTAGAACGTAATCAAACAGAGGAAAAATCAGTAATAATAGAAGAGGCAGAAATAAAGAAGCAATTACATAGGTAGAAAAGTAGATGTGAAGAGCAGTCAAGTAAAATATTATCTCAAAATAACTGGGATGGTTTGGAGTGAGATTATAAAACACAAGCATTTACCAGAACTTCCTTCTTTTTTATTTTTAATGTTTTTATCTGTACCTCTTGCTGTCTGGGAAAGGACCTTAAATGAGAATTAGTAATTTGTCAAGGCTTTTCCCACACCACCCCAGCCTTTGCTTAATTCTTCCTGCTGAGGAGGAACGTTGTCTTTGATTAGTTGGATCCAGATGACTAAATGGGCCCCATTTAGTAGTGAGAAAGGGTCGCCATCAATTTAGAGATTGCTATGGTTATCTCTCCTCTCTCTTTCACCTCGTCAGCAAAATGGTAAGTGACCTTAGGGCCACTCTCTTCTCTCCTAGTATGCAGCCAAGCAAAATATGGAAGATTCTGAGATTGAAACTTTGGGCTTCTAAGCAGGAGAATAAAATAGAGACTCCTTACACTATGTCTTCTGGCATAATTTATAAGAATTTGCAGCATTAGACTTAGGGCCCAAGCCCAGCAAACAAATCCTATTTTGCTTCCCATTTTCCATTATTCCTTGCCAGCAGATTTTCTTGGGAGCTTCATGGGGAGGTGTAACTATGGTTCAGTGTAGATTCAGTTCTTCCTAGGTCCCCTGACAATAATAATACCTCTAGCCCAGCAAATGCCAACCTTTTTTCTGATAAGGATGCATTCTTCAGTCTGTGCTTTCTCCCCTGGAATCTCAGCCTTCTTCTCTATGGGAATCATATTGATTATATATGTTCAGTCATTTCTTTTACACCTTTCTCCCTCTTAGGCACCTTTCTCTATGTTCCTAACTCTTGATCAGGCTTTAATTCTTCTTCAGTTCATTAGACTCCTGTACTTTCAGGTTTACTATTTGCAATGTATCCTCCATTCTTTCTGGAAACTCTTCGTCCTCCCCATAGGTAAAAGAGTAGAGGAACTCTTCTTAAGCCCTTACTTCCCATGAAACAGAGTGACCAGCTTGCTTTAAATATGTAAGTAACTAGTCCCTATTTGAGAGAATGACTCACTTGTTACTATATGTGTGTGACCCTGGTTGTAAGGATAGTGTGTTTGCCATTTGAACAAGATGGTTAAACTTCTCAGCCTACAATATAAAGTCATGGGTCTGTAGATACGGAGCTGGGTCAAAGTCTTACCTGAAAGTCATTCCAGGTCTCAATGAGACGAAAAAAAATGTCCATTTTTCAGGCTAAAAACCAGAATTGAAAAAGTGGTCAACAGAAATGCAAAAGAAAAAATAAGAGGAATTTGTCTCTCTTTTGGTTTGCAATGAAAAGTGACAAGATTGTATGGAATTCAGTGAGGGGTGGAAATGAAGTAGTGAAAATCATAACTGATACATAGAGACTGGCCAGAAAGTAGGAAGAGAAAGATATATTTCACTGAACTGGGGCCAGAATATAGAAATCTCCTAAGAGAGAGTGGAATGGCATGAATTAAATTAGATATAATGGGACTGGTTCCCCAGATTTTCTTACATGAAATGCTTAGACATTCCACCTATCTTCCAATTATTTTCCTGTGCTTTTCCTTCAAATATAACAAAGTCTTTGGAAGTTTCAGTTGGTCTTAGACTTGGAATTCAAAGCACAGGATCAAGACTATTTTTAATCAGTCCCTCCACTCCTTGAAATTCTTCTTCCAGAGATAAACCATAATAAGCCTAGATTTTGCTTTACTTAATGAAGTTAAATTCTTTAAAACTAACTTCAAGCAGAAAAGGAAGCACAGCATTCATTTTTCACATTACAGTGGTGAAATTGAAGTCCTTTGAGTTCCTGAGTTCCTGACTTGTGACCTGCCTCATCCTCCAGTCTCTTTCTATCATGTTCTTGATAAGCTCACTCCCAGTATATGAGAATTCAGTCATTGAATAAATAAGTCCCCAAACCAGGACCTTATCTCTATGACCAGACCTTCCAAATGTGAAAAATTTGCCCAGATACCTCCAACCACCATTTACATTGCAATCTTCATCACTATACTTTACTTTCTCATATGTCATATCACTGTCAGTTCACTTGAGATGCAAACTTTTTGTCATTAGTGTTGTAATAAAGAAGAAAGCAACACCAATGATTTTTTTTTTAAAGAAATGGATATGTGTGTGTATACATGTTTGTGTTTGTGTGTGTGTATTCTGTGTATTAGTTTGTCATGATCCCAATTCTCTTCTTTCTACCAAAGTTTGCAGTACTAGTCTCTCCTGAAGGTGCATTCTGGCTCCTTTAAGTTAGTCAGTTATAGTGTCGGAGACTGTCGTGGAGAAAAGGACTCAGTTTACTTTTGCCGTTTTCACAGGGGAACCTTTTAAACAATCTTTTCAGCAGCAAACACCTTTGACCCTAATAGACATTGATGAAAATACTATATTTTGTAGATTATGGTTAAAGGGAGAAAAATACTAGTTCCGTAAGATAAATATGAGCTCCGTTTAATTCTGATATTTGGTTTAGCATTACATAATATGTTGATCTTATGCTCTGCTTTTGTCCGAATAAGATGCAAATAGTATCAATATCAATTTCAGAAAGATGGACTGAATATGCTTTTATTGGTGATGAAATCTGATGTACCATATTTATAGTGACATGCTTTTTTTTCTCATGGGAAATTAAATACTAATTGCATTGTACATTTGTTCTTAGCATGTACTGAAGTTTTGAATCAAATGTGTTAAATCTTATGCTTTGCCATGTAAATTTCACAGAAGGTGTTGAAGGTATAGAAATTTGTCAAAAATTATTTAAATTTTGTATATAGTTGTACTGTTCAATTGTAGCCATTGCGCCGAACAGTATTTGAGTTACCATACGATATGGCATTACACAAGGAAATGTGTGGCTTTGGTTTTGTATTTTTTCAGTATAGAAGTACCTGTGTCTTATTTAAATAGCTATCAGTAAAACTGGAAAAAAAACTTATATGAACAATTATATAAATATAAAAAATAGAATTATATAAATATAATTCTATTTATGACTTGGTGTTTACTAATATTCTATGTGCTGCAAGGAGAAAAAGAATATAGAGCACCACTCACTCAGGAATTTAAAATATCAAAGTTACAATCCCTGTTTTATGAACCTGGAAATGAAACAAATATGCAGAACTATATTAAGAACTTGGGCAAGCTATGAGGAATTTTTTTCCTGAATTGCCTTTCTGTGTGGTTTGGGGAGGGGAGTATTTAAGAATGCTTCTTTCTCTGTCTGTGTCAAGGATTTCTTGTGATATAATGAGCTATAAAAAGGGATATCTTGTTGCCCAGGGTGATTGTGGACACTTCCTGCAGGGGAAAGGTAAATGGAGTCTTCATCTCTCACTATACAAACTTCTCTGCTATCCCTGGCAGCAGGAATCATCCCCTCTGGCTCAAGTTGGTATAGCTTTATCACCAAAGACTAGAAGCTGACCAGCAATCTATATCACCAGATCATTCCCAAGTGAGGCCCCTGTATGGCACCAGACAGGAGAGGATCATTTTCTTCCGCAAGACTATGATTCTACAAAATATCTGTGATTTTTATTTTGGGGGTGGTGGTAAGGGAAGAGGTTGGAAAGAATAGAAAGATAGCATGAAGATGAAGAGAGGACAGTGACTCCACTGGCAGGGCTAGATGAGGAATGAAGGAGTAGAGGGTAATTGTCCAAGACCACCGGGAAAAGACCACATAATAATGGTACCTTGCTTTAGATCTTTCAGAGTGAAGTGTTGTGTACTGAATGAATGGAATAAAAGATACTATACAGGAGACTTTTGGTTCAAAATAGCAGACTAAGTACATTAGGATTCCCTAATCCCTGAATCCCACTAAAGTAAAAGCATTTATCACCAACAAAAAAAATCTTTAAGGAAATTAAAATATTAAGGAAGAACTTGGGTACCTAATAAGGCTATTATCACACCAAAGTTAGACTCTTATTTTCACAAAGTTTGCTCCTATTGTAAGAGTTCATTTTAAGGAAAAACTCCTAGTCAAAAAGCCCACCTACACATGCAGAATTCCCAGTCACCTCTCCTATCCCCCTATTTTTAAATATGAGTACATTTTAATCATCTTTTGCTGTGTAACAGATTACTCCAAACCTTAGTAGCTTAAAACAAGAAACATTTATTATCTCACCCAGTTTCTGAGGTTCAGGAACACAGAAGTGGCTTCACTTGGTGCTTGGCAGGCTGTCTCATGAGGTTGCAGTCATCTGAAGGCTGTCTCGAGTGGCATTAGCAAGAGGCCTCAGTTGCTTCCTCACACCACACAGGCCTCTCCTCATGATATGATAGCTAGTTTCCTCTAGCACAGGGTTTCTTAACAAGGGGTCTGTGAGCTTGAATCGAAATTGAAAAAAACATTATTCTCATGGGGACATGTTGGTGCGAGTGTGATATATTTATTAAATAATACACAGTATAGTGTCGACTTAGGGGTCCATGGTTTTCACCTGACGGCAAAGGGGTCCGTGGAACAAAAACGGTTAAGACCCCCTGCTCTAGCATAAGAGAGGGGAAATGAGGAAGGAAGCCAGAATACCTTTGATGACTTAGCCTCTGAAGTGTGACATACTATCACTTTACACATACCTTTTCAAACAGACCAACCCTTATGCTATGTGGGAGGTGACTACACAGTACATGACTATCAGGAGGTGAGATCACTGGGACTATCTTGGGTGTGGTAACCACAGTAAGCATAAAAGATTTACCAGACCTGTGAAGGAAAACTGCAGCAAGAAAGATAAAAATCAAGGTCATCAAATGTAAGATATGACTCCAGATGTTTCCTGAGGGAATAGAAGAGGGCTTCTTAATACAAAACAAAAGAAACAAATTATTGGGAACATTGATTGGTTCCCTTCTATAGATTTCACAAGAAGTAGGAAGGGGTCATAGACCATAGAAAATGGTATCAAAGAAGAAGGAAAATTTGAAAACAGAGTTGCATTATATGAAGATGAGTGCCAGTGATCTTCTCTGTTCCAAGGTAGCCTGGAGATTGGGGCACCACCAATCCAAGAATTGATCTGACCTCTGAGAATGACTGTAGGAAGGGAGTGTTGAAGAGATTGTGCATTTCATAGGTCTCAGAATTAGTGTCTGTGCCTGAGCGTGTTTGTTCTAAGCCCTTCTCTAGAGGTCCTGTATAACTGCAATTGGAATTGCTATTTGCTTTTCTTTCATTGGATGTGAGCATTGTTAGGTTATACAAGCATGTCTGTTCCATTTCTGAACTTGTACATATTTGTAACACAGCCAAGAATTAAAATTGAGGATACCCTATTGTTTTTCATATTTACAGCTATTTCTCCTTTTTCTGAAAATATATTATCATTTGAACTCCACTTTCAAAGTTTCTGTATTTCTACTCTTTTTTTGTACAAACTCTGAAAACAGATGTATCCTAGGTATGACACTAGGTGCTATAGTTATAATAATGAGCAAGACATAGAGCTTACTGTATAGAGGATAAGCAGGCAATTTCACTGCCATATGAGAAAGCCTATGATGGTGGCAAGCAGAGCATTACAGAAAAAGATGGAAGGAGCTCCCAACCCAATCCTGAGGAGTGCATAGTCAAGAAAGGTTTCCCACCTCCTTCTCAAACCTCATATCTAATCCATCACAAGTCTACTTGATTTGGCTTCCTAAATAGCTCTAGGATCCATCCAAGCCTCATTGTTCCCACCACATTGCCCTAACCAGGATGAACCACTGTTAATCAATGCCTAGACTATTCCAATAGTCTTATAAATGATCTTCCTGAATCTACTTTTGTCCCTTTGTAATCTGTTTTCCACATAGCAGCCAGAGCATTATTTTGAAAATACAAATATATTTTATCATGTCCTTTTTCTGTTTAAAATATTTAAGTGGCTTCTATTTGTTCATATAATAAAGATAAATTCTTGTAACATGATTAACCCCATATTTATCATTCTACTTACACTTGAAGCCACATACCTTCATCACTCACTTTATTCAAGCCCCACTGGTCTTTTTGTGTGCTATAGTACACATTCTTGCTACAGGTTTTTAGAAATGTTTTTCTCCCTGACTTCAATATTTTCTATTCCCTTTGCCTTGTTAACTCCGTCTCTTCTTTCAAATCTTAACTTAATCATCATTTCCTCAGAGAACACTTTCCTGATCTCTCTTACTTCCTTGGCCATCTTATTTTAAGTTCTTACAGTAGCATGATTTTCTCCTTCATAGCATTTAATGAGTTGTGATTTCACTTCTATTTGTGTGTTTGACTAAAGTCTATTTTTCCTGCTAGATTACATGCTTCTTGAGGTCAGGAATTATCTCTTTTAGGAGGAGAGAATTGGGAGAGATGAGGCTTGAAAGTTAAGCAAGTACTATATCATAAAGATTTATGATATAGCTTAATTGAGAGAATTTGAATTTTATCCTAAAGTCAGCAGTTGCCCAGTGGGCAATGAAGCATTGTATTTGTGGTAATGTTTAAATTTTACTCAAAATCTTGTCTTTTTTTGGTCAGAAATTCATTTATGGTTATCAGATTAATCATTAACTCAACAAGTTGATATTGAACAACTAAGAGGGGAGAATTGGATTTCCTCACTAAATGTGAGAAAATCTTAATTCTCTCCTGAAATGGGAAAGAATTTGAACTAAATTATTAGATCAGATGTTAAGAAATCAATTTGTTGTATTATAACTAAGCATCCAATCTGACTGGAGGAACCAATTCATTCAACACATACTAAAGAAAACCTTTAGGTCCTTTAAAGGTAATCCACAATTTTCTAGAAAGCACTGGAATGGGAATGTCCACATGGGGAAGGGAAGGTTATACCTCATAGACCAACTTATGTCTCCTCCAATCATCCTTTCCTCTAGCCCCCCAAAATCAGCAATTTAGGCATGGAAGCAAACTCTCTTCCAACTTCTAAGATCTCTAACTTCCATTTATTTTCATTTCCTAAAATCCGTGTTACAGAGGAGACACACTTTTGTCAGCTGTAACTCCCTGAAGAGGAAGAAGTTTTATGGGAAAAGAAAAGGATCAACTCTCACCTGGTCTTAGTTGTAAAATAAAGTTTTTAATTTTAGTAGGTGGTTCATAGGGGCAACAATATTCCCTTCAAGAATTTGGAAGATGGTTGCACACTGAACTTTAAACTGTTTTTTTTTTAAATGATGGATTGGATTGGAGATATGTAAGGCCATAAAACAGAGAAAGAATGAGATCCGGCCAAGACTGGAACAAAACTATATTAACATGAACACATCTAAGGTGAGATAATGACAATCTTTAAGAGAGGTTTAGAAAAAAGAGAACCAAACGTTTGGAGTGTTTTATTTCATGGTCAGAAGAGAGGGTGTCCTGGCCCAATGTGATGACCAACCAGGTGGAATAGCAGATGTAGCCCCTGAGAGATGCACTTAGCAATTTTCAGGTCTCTATCACACCATGCACTAAGATCTCTAGCTAACTCTTCTTTTCCTAGTTGTTGCAGGTTTACCAATCAGCCTTCTAGCTGTAATTAAGGTTTTTCATTTTCATTTGTCCACAGAGAAAGAATTTATTTTAAGTCTATCTGATGGTTGAACATCAATTTTTGTATTGATTAACATCATAGATTTTAGTCACTGGCCTCAATTGTAAGAAAGAAATGCAGCTCCCATCATACCAAAAGACTTTCTTAGCCTTGACACCATGATTATTTCCTAAAGAAAGAGACACTCTTCTATAAACCCACAAAATTTAAAAAATTCATATTGCAATCATATAATCCACAAACCCCATTCAAATTTCAATAATGTACTCTATAACAAAGGAAAGTACAAAGATCTTCTGGTTCAAGATCCATCCAGAGATCAAATGTTGTGTTTCATTGTCATTTCTCTATATTCTTTTTCAATCTGGAACAGTTCTTCATCTTTGTACTATGATGTTTGCCAATGATGAATTTCTAACTATCATTCCTTCTACATTTCTTAGTTGGTATTCTGTTGTAAGGAAGAGCTTTTCCTTCTCCCACAAATATGTATACATATAAACATTTTATTTATTCATTCATTCATTTCACTATGGACTCATGGATCCCAATTTTAATCAGTTGGTTATAATCTGTTACTGTCATTATTTATTTTGGTATTCAAACTGTCTACCATTATTCTTCAAGCTAGCTACTGTGTCCTTGTGACAAGTCCTCATAATTTTTTATTGCTTCCTTGCCTCATGACAAATCAAGATATTCTGGGCTCATCTTGTACTTTCCCTGTCCCAACCCTGGAATTGAACAATTATTTAAGAAGCCCTGGTTTCTTTTATTGGAGAATGATATTTATAAACCAATATCTGAGCTCTAGGTGTCCTTTTTGCTAATGGGGTTCCATTGCTTCTAGATTCTCTCAGCAGACAGAGCTAGAAAATGCACACACACACACTCACACACACACATACACACACAGGGTTCTATCCATTTCTTCCTATCTATATCTAGCAATTATCTATCTATCACAATGAGTTCATCATATTGATACCTCCAATTCTAATCTAACAGCACTCTGTTCATTCTTTCATCCTTTAAGTGTTTGAATATCCTTTCTCTAATACTGAGAAGCCTTGCTCCCATTACCCTTGATATATTTACTTGATTGGTCATTTCCCCTGTTTACTAACAATTTCTCAAACCCACAGTCTTCCTTCTCTGCCCCAGTCACAGAAGACCCATTAGTGTAGGCCACCTCCTTGGACCTGACCATTTCCTCCTTCCAGGTTCTGCAGGCCCTGCAGAAGTAGATTAATGGTATTCTACTACAGACATATTGTGATTCTAGCAATGGAAGAAATTACAACATTGATGTTGAGCCAATGGCACTGGAGGCTCTGGGGGCAGGGAGAGGGAAAAACAATTGTAATACAGGGGCTTTCTCGGGACTTGGGAATCATCCTAAGTGACATTGCAACGACAGATATAGGCCATTTTATATCATCATATAACATGCAGAACTGTGTGGAAGAGAGTGTAGACTACAATGTAAACTATGGTCCATGCTTAATGGCAAAGCCCCAGGATGTGTTTATCAGTTGCAATGAATGTGCCACACTAATGAAGGATGTTCATGTGGGAGGGTGTGGGAGGTGTGGGGAGTGGGGCATATGGGAATCCCTATATCTTTTGTGTAACATTTGTGTAATCTAGGTATCTTTTAAAAGAATAGTATAATAATAATAATAATAAAAAGATGAGTCAACATTGAGCCAGTAATTTTATTTTTAACATTAGAAGGATAATTGGTTTATATAATAAAATAGTTCAGGAGACTTTACAAATCTTTGTTTCAATTTTCTTAACTATAAATAAAGTCACTTATAAAAGGGAAAAAAAAGAAGTAGATACCTTTGCAATGAAGCATTGAAATGTTGCTCAGGGCCTTAGAAATGCATATTCTAGACCAAGGCCATGAAATAGACCAGGGATTTAGAACTGAGTGTTGATAGAATCTGTGCTCTATGATCTAAGACTATTCACAATTCAATGTAGATGCAAAAGATGGAGGAGGTGGTCAGGAAAGACTTGATCTGTAAGATGACCATTGATCAGTCCCTCAAAATTGTATCCAGCAAAGAGGGGGAAAGGGGAGGAAACAAGTAGAATGCACAGTATGAGCACAATTATGGAGGTATGAAACAGATTTTTCTTTTCAGGAAATTGCAAGCAGAAGACAATGTCTGCAGAGAGAATTGTAGTGAGATATAAAGCTATGAAGGTAGGCAAGATACAGATTTTATTAAATGAAACACAAGTAAGTTTAAAATTTATTGAATAGGTAATGGGGAGCTATTGTCTAGTTTTAACACAGTAGAACTAGGATATCCTTAACATTTTAGAAATGTCACTCTATCTGCAGCACTGAGATTAAAATTGAGATGGGACTATAATGACTAAGGGAGGTGGATAAGAGACTATTACAATACTCTAGGGAAGAGACCATGTAGGTGCTAAAACAAGGCAGTAACAGTAGGAATGGAAAGGAAGAGGTGATGCAAGAAATGTTAAGGAGGTATAATCAACATATTTTAGTGGTGATTAGAGGTGGGGAATGAGGAAAACAGTTGGAATGTAGAGGGCCATCTATGATCCTGAGTTCATGATGATAACATTTACTGAGAAGAGAGAAGGTGTTTCAAGGAGAAGCTGATGAATTCTGTTTGTGACCTGTTGAATGTGAATTGCCTGTTGGATATCCAGTCAGATATGTGGACTGAGTAGTAGATCTGGGGCTTAGAGCATTGACAAGACTGAAGACAAATCTTCAGTATATTCAGTATATTGGGGATAGTGATGTCTATGATAATAAATGATCCAAACTAGGAAAGCTTGTTCTGTGAAAAGAAGAGATAGTCAAAGGCATAAGCTGGAATCCAAATCATCCAAATGCTGCTCAGAGAAGTAAGACTTACAAAGAAGCTTATGAAGGAATGGCTGGAGAATGAGGCTAAAAAGCAAGAATATGCAGAAGCAAAGATCATGGGAATGACTTCTGATTTAAATTACTTTTGGATGGTAGCCTGTAGTGCAGCCCCCACCCCCAACCAAAATAACTGAACAAATAAAAAGTGAAAAAATATACATTCAGCATCAAAATCTAAAATTTATAACTGATAGCCTAGTAATATCAGAATCTTCTAGGAATCTTCAACAACTTCATTCCTAAAGAAACACTCATGCTTTGCCTCATGCCACTGAGGCTCTGATAGCAAAAGTGAGATGAAAACATAATTCACAATCAGCTGAACTACTCAAACTAATCCCATGACCTTTCCTCTCCTGGCAGAATTTTGGATCTGTTTGTGCATCTTCATGCCACCCATTAGACTGTTCCCTTCCACCATCCATCTGTATGTTTCTCTCAACACCCCATTTGTGTATCTCAAATCCTCTCTTTTCAGACTTTAACATGCATTCAAAGCATTTGGGAATCTTGTTTAAATTCAGATTCTAATTATGGGTAGAGTTCGAGATGCTGCCTTTCTAACAGGCTCCCAGTTGAGGTGTTGCTGCTGGCCCAAGGACCACATTTTGAGTAGCAAGGGGTTAGAATGCTCTGTGTCTTCTCTCCACCTGTAACACAACTCCCTAAATACTTTCCTTTAATTTCTGCTCTCAGACCCTATTGGCACCTCTTTCAACTTCACTATATTCTCTCCTTTTTTCTTCTGGATCATTATTACTTTCATGCTGGCATTCAATAATGCCATGGTCTTCCTTACATTATTCTTACTGCACCTTAATGCAACAAAATTCCTATTAGTTCCTTCTGTTGGGGCTCAAATTTGTATTAGGAAAGCAAGATGATTAAATCAAGCCACACTAGGCTGTTAGTTTCTGAGGGCTAATTTATAACTCTCTGCAGTGTTAGTCCAATGAATCTGTCAGGAAAGGAGTCTGATGCAAAGAAATTTTCCCTAAATCATACCAATTGACATCACTGTGCAAGACCAGGCCTGTGGACTGAAAGAAAGGAAAAAGAAGAGTACAGTCTTCCAAGCCATAGAACTTACCCTGAAACAGGGAGGAGTTGCTTTTTTCCCCTCACATTTCCTCTTCTCTAATTACTTTCTGGGGTTTTAGTCTTGAAAATCCAAGTCATTCATAAAAAAGCCATGAGAATTGTGGAGAATTCCCTTGGCTCACTGCAGCTGACTGAGAGGGGAGCAGACATCTTCCTCCCTGTCAGCTGTTTCAAGGGAAAAGGGAGGGGGAGTCAAGGTGCTTTTCTTCAGTGAATTCAGCCAGCAGAGCCTGCTTTGAATCTCCATTCCAGAGATTCAACACAGCAACACAGGAAAGCCGAGACTGAAACACCTCCATGGAGAGGTGCATTGACTTGTGCATTCTGCTGTTTGGTCTGGAAATTGCATGGGAAAAAACCTGTTTTTGGTTCTCTCTGTTTCCTAACCCCTGGGAGAAAATCTG
>JAQZBX010037974.1:0-23581 GCA_029593785.1 Cabassous unicinctus | reverse complement strand
TTATTTGTATTTATATTTTGTAAAAACAGTCTTATATATGCAATATCACCAATATTCATATTTTACATGAGGTTTCACTATGTTGTACAGTACCATGTTACATTTTTTAGCTTTCCTTCTAGTAATATACATGTCCTTAGACTTTCCCTTTCAACCACTGTCATACCCATATAATAGCTCTGCTAGTCACAAACGCCATGATGTGTTCTCACCACATCCATTCAAATTCTGCACAAATTAACTATCAGCATTTCATTTTCTACCCTCATTCTATTTTCTGGTGACCTATATTCTAATTATTAATTCCATGAGTTTACATAATATATTTAATTCATAATAGTTCAATCATACAGTATTTATCCTTTTGTGTCTGGCTTGCTTCACTCAATATAATATCCTCCAGGATTATCCATGCTGTCATATGCTTCACGACTTCATTTCTTCCATCATGTGTATAAACCACAATTTGTTTATCCATTCATCAGTTGATAGACACCTGGGTTGTTTCCAACTTTTGACTATTGTGAATAGTGCTGCTATGAATATCAGTGTGCAGATGTTTATTCATGTCACTGCTCTCAGTTCTTCTGGGTATATACCTAGCTATGGTATTGCCAGGTCACATGTCAAGTCTATATTCAACCTCCTTAGGAACTGCCAAACAATCCTCCACAGTGGCTGTACCATTCTACATTCCCACCAACAGTGAATAAATGTTTCTATCTTTCCACTTCTCTCCAACATTTGCAGTTTTCTGACTTTTTATTAGAGGCCAGTCTAATAAGTGTGAAATGATACCTCTTTGTAGTTTTGATTTGCATTTCCCTAATCCCTAGTGAGGTTGAACATTTTTTCATGTGTTTCTTTGCCATTTGTATTTCTTCTTTGGGCAATTGTCTTTTCAAGTCTTTTGCCCATTTTTTAATTGGATAGTTTGTCTTTTTATTGTTGAGTTGTATGATTCTTTTTTTAAAAATTAATTAATTAATTTTTTAAAAGATACTTAGATTACATAAATGTTACACAAAAAATATAGGAATTTCCATATGCCCCACGTCCCACACCTCTCAGAACCTCCCACATAAACATCCTTCATTAGTGTGGCACATTAATTGCAATGATAAACACATCCTGGGGCCTTGCCATTAAGCATGGACCATAGTTCACATTGTAGACCACACTCTCTCCCACACAGTTCTGCATGTTATATGATGATATAAAATGGCCTATATCTGTCGTTGCAATGTCACTCCGGACAATTCCCAAGTCCTGAAAAAGCCCCTGTATTACAACTGCTTTTCCCTCTCCCTGCCTCTAGAATTTCCAGTGACCACTGGTTCCACATCAATGTTGTAATTTCTTCAATTGCTTTAATCACAGCATGTGTATAGTAGAATACCAGTAAGTCCACTCTAGTCCATCGCTCTTCCCCTCATCCTGAGGATTCTGGGATGGTGATATCCACTTCACCTCCAATTGAGAGGGGGCTTATATCCCATGGGGAAGATGGATGGGATTATCCTGCCTGCAGCTGCAGACTTTCTCCATTCCCTGAGACGGCCGTTGTCCATCATCATCTCCCTGCCAGTTGTCCTGGGTGACTCCAATGAGCTGTAGAGTAGGTGTTGCTACTCCACTGAGGTTCTGGGCCCAGCTGGCACATGGACAGCCCAAAGACTCAAGTCTCTGCACGTATACCTACAAACTCCAGCACCTAGTATAGGTTTGAATAGAAGGGACAGAAGAGCCATGTGCAGGGAACACATAGTTGAGTCCAACTATGTCACTCTCAGGAGCACAAACTCCAAAGTAGGGCCCTCTGGAAAGGCACCAAATTCTGGAGCTATCTGACATGACATAGGACCTGGGTGTCTCCAGAACCCTCAGGAGCCCCACTATTTGGGGTGATATCCAATTTGGAATGCTATGAGATCCTACTGAGATGTGCATAAGTGTTACCTCTGGGATAACCTCCTGACTCATCTTTATATATCATGGATATTAAACCCTTTTCAGATATGTGATTGCCAAATATTTTCTCCCATTGACTTTGCTGTCTTTTCACCCTTTTGACAAAGTCCTTTGAGGTGCAAAAGTGTTGAATTTTGAGGAAGTCCCATTTATCTCTTTTTTCTTTTGTTGCTCATGCTTTGGGTGTAAGTTTTAAGAAACTAGTGCTTACCACAAGATCTTGAAGGTGTGTCCCAACATTTTCTTCTAGGAATTTTATGTTTGTTGCTTTTATGTTTAGGTCCTTGATTTGTTTTGAGTTAATTTTTGTTTAAGCTGTGAGATAGGGGTCTTTTTTCTTTCTTTTGGATATGGCTAGCCAGTTCTCCCAGCACCATTTGTTGAGTAGACTATTTTGGTCCAGCTGGGTGGGCTTAACAGTCTTGTCAAAAATCACTCTTCTGTAGATGTGAGGGTCTATTTCTGAGTTCTCAGTTTGGTTCCATTGGTCAATCTGTCTGTCTTTATGCCAGTACCATGCTGTTTTTACCACTGTAGCTAAGTGATATGCTTTAAAGTCAGGAAGAAAGTCCTCCAACTTCTTTTTTAAGACATTTTTGGCTATTTTTGAGTCTACTTATCTATCCAAATAAATTTTATTATTGGCTTTTTCATTTCTGTAAAAAAAGGCTGGTGGGATTTTTTATTAAGACTGAATTGAATTTGTAAATCAGTTTCAATATAATTGACATCTTAATGATATTTAGTCTTCTAATCTATGAACATGGAAGGTCCTTCCATTTATTTAGGTTTTCTTCAGTTTATTTCAGCAATGTTTTATAGTTTTCTGAATACAGGTCCTTTATGTCCTCGGTTAAGTTTATTCCTAAATATTTGATTGTTTTAGTGACTATTATAAATGGAATTTTTTTCTGATTTCCTCTTCAGATTGCACATCAATATTATATAAAATCATTATTGATTTTTGCATATTAATCTTGTATCCCACCACTTTGCTGAACTCGTCTATTAATTCTAGTAGTTTTGTTGTGGATTTTTCAGGATTTTCTAGATATAGGATCTTATCATCAGTGAAAAGTGAAAGTTTTACTTCTTCATTACCTTTTTGGGTGCTTTTTATTTCTTTATCTAGCCTAATTGCTCTAGCTAGAACTTTTAGCACAATATTGAAGAACAGTGTTGACAGTGGGCACCCTTGTCTGGTTCCTGATCTCAGCAGGAAAGCTTTCAGTCTTTCACCATTGAGTACAATGCTAGCTGTAGGTTTTTCATATATGCACTTAACCATATTGAGAAAGCTTCCTTGTATTCTTATCTTTTGGAGTGTTTTAATCAAGAAAGGGTACTGTATTTTGTCAAATGCCTTTTCTGCATCAATAGAGAGGATCATATGTTTTTTCTTCTTCAATTTATCAATGTGGTTTGTTACACTAACTGATTTTCTTGTGTTGAACCACCCTTGCATACCTGGAATAAAACCCACTTGATCATGGTTTATAAATTTTTTAATGTGCTTTTGGATTCTGTTTGCAGGTATTTTCTTGAGGATTTATGCTTCTATATTCATTAGAAATATTAGTCTGTAATTTCCTTTTTTTGTAGTAACTTTATCTGGTTTTGGTATTAGCATGATGTTGGCTTCATAGAACAAGTTTGGTAGCATTCTTTCCCGTTCAAGTTTTTGGAAGAGCTTGTGCAATATTGCTATTATATCATCTTTGAATGATTGGTAGAATTCACCTGTGACACCATCTGGTACCGGGCTTTTCATCTTTGAAAGGTTTTAGATGACTGTTTCAATCTCTTCATTTGTGATTGGTTTGCTGAGGTCTTCTATTTCTTCTAGGGCCAGTGTAGGTGGTTCATGTGTTTCTAGGAATTTTCCATCTCATCTATATTGTCTAGTTTATTGGCATACAGTTGTTCATAGTATCCTCTTATGATCTCTCTTATTTCTGTGGGGTCAGTGGGGGATGTCCCCCTTCTCATTTCTGATTTTATTTATTTGTGTCTTCTCTCTTTTGTTCTTGTCAGTCTAGCTTAGGGTATATTGATTTTGTTGATCATCTCAAAGAACCAACTTTTAGTTTTGTTGATTCTCTCTATTGTTTTATTATTTTTGATTTCATTTAATTCTGCTCTGATATTTACTATTTCTTTCTTTCTGCTTGGTTTGGGATTAGTTTGCTGTTCTTTTTCTAGTTCCTCCAGGTGTGCAGTTAGATCTTCAATTTTAGCTCTTTCTTCTATTTTACTGTAAGCATTCAGGGCTATAAATTTCCCTTTCAGCACTGCCTTTGCAGTGTCCCATACGTTTTGATATGTTTGCTCTCATTTTCAGTCATCTCACTATATTTGCTGAATTCTCTTGCCATTTATTCATTGACCCACTGATTATTTGAGCGTGTTGTTTAATCTCCATATATTTATGAATTTTTCCTTTTTCCATCAATTATTGATTTCCACCTTCATTCCATTATGATCAGAAGAAGTCTCTTGTTATAATGCCAATCTTTAGAAAATTTTTGAGACTTATCTCATGACCCAACATATGGTCTATCTTGAAGAAGGATCCATGAGCACTTGAAAAGAATGTGTATCCTTCTGTTTTGGTGTGCAATGCTCTAATGATGTCTGTTAGGTCTAGTTCATTAATCATATTATTCAAGTTTTCTGTTTCTTTATTTATGCTTTGTCCAGATATATTATCCAATACTGAGAGTGGTGTATTGAAGTCTACAACTATTAATGTAGAGATGTCTATTTGTCCCTTCAGCTTTGCCAGTTTGTGCTTCCTGTATCTTGGGACACTGAGGTTAGGTACATAAATATTTAGTATTTTTACTTCTTCCTGGTGAATTACCCTTTTATTTATAAATAATGACCTTCTTCATCCCTTATAACAGTTTTGCATTTAAAATCTATTTTGCCCAATATTAATATCACTACTCCAGTTCTTTTTAAGTTACTATTTGCATGGAATATCTTTTTCCAACCTTTCATTTTTAACAGCCATTAAAACATTTTTAAGTAAAAGCAGCATGACCTGACTTATATTTGTAAAAGATCATATACCTCATGAGAAGTATGAAGCTCTGTAGTCCCAGAGTGAGGTGATGTTGGCTTGAATTATGGTAGAAATAGTACAGATGGAGAGCCATGAAAGATTCAGGGTAAGTTTTAGAAATTGGGTGGGCAAGGTTCAGTGTTGGTTGGATGTAGGGTGTGAGGTAGAGTGCAATAAGAGATAATAATGGATTATTTTCCTTGAGCAATGAGGTTTGGAGGACTAGTTGGGGGGCAGGTTGGGTGGAGAGGGGAAATCAATAGTTCTGTTTTGGTCTTGGTGAGTCTGACTGCCTGACAAACTTCTAAGTGATGTTGTCCTAGTAGCTGTTCAGATAGAAGGGCACAATAATTAATGAAAAAATTAAATGCAAATTAAAGCAACACATAGATCAAACTTATAAAGAATTGTAGACCATCAGCAATTTTTCTCTGCGTGAGAGGTATTTGGCTCTTCCTCAGATGGCCAGTTGCAGTGTGCAAAATAACAAGATTATAAATAAAACCTTTCTTTTCTTCCTTCTCTTAATGATAGGTCACTGTATACATCTAGGAAGGTCTGTTGATTTTTCCATTAGAGAAGGAACAAAAACTTATTATTAGCAAATCCCATAAGTATTTGAATTCATAAGGGTGGTATAAAAGCTTTTCTAAAATAATTACTACCAACTCACATATTAATCCAACAGAAATGGCCTCTGATGAGCTCCCAGGTGTTCTTTACCTTTGTTGGTCTTCCACCTTCTTTCTGTTTCACTCCTCTGCTTTTTGGATCTCATCTAGAGTGTTCAAAGCCAGTGGTCAAAGGCAGCCCTGGGGAGTCACAGCTGCAAGATAATTATCCTGTCTCCATCATTATCCCCTTGTGTTGCATTTACTCATGCTTGGTGGGTGCTATCTTGAGCCTTTCAGAATTCACAGGAATGATACCTGGAGCGATAATGCAGCATTCTCTTACTGATATCCATCACTTCTCATCCTACAACATTTATGAATTATTATGTGAAAAAAAATACTTCGCTACCATGGGTGACTGTGTAAAGGAATGAAGTGATGACAGGTACAGAGCATCCCATCATGCTCCAGATAACAATATTTATTGAATATCTATTGTCATCAGCACTTTTATATACCCTGTTTTTAAAACCCTATGACACACATTCAGGATAAGTAATGTATTTTTTCGTTTTACAGATAAGGTCAATATCATGTAGCTAGGAAATGTCATCTGTGGGAATCAAATTCTTATCTGTCAGGCTACAAAATCTGTTCTCTTTCCATTGTATCACATTGCTTCTACAAAACAAACTTAACCCTTTGAAATCTTACTTTTTATATATCAAATATCCATTTGCATTTGGGTTCTAACTGGAATCACTAGAATGCTACTTTTAGAGTTTGATTCAAGCTCTTATTTTATAGATGAGAAAATTAAAGCATAGAGAGGTTAGTTAATTTGTTCAATGTCACATAAAAAATGCATTTAGTTATAGTGACTAAAGGATATAATATGTAAACTGTTTAATAAGGTCCACAATTTGTACTGGTTAACCAACAGTGAGATGTCTAATACATGCAAGAATGAACCAATGGATTAAATTTTATTTTTCCCCAAACCACCAAGTAAAATAGAGACTAAATTTTCATTGTACATAGCTTAAATGAATCCAAATAGATGCACGTGATCATAGATATGCTTACATTATAACATGTCTCGTGCTTAGCTTAACTCTGCATCTTAAAACACATACAATTTGGCACTATTATTTACAAAAATTAATCAGCTTGTGATTTGTTATGTTTGTTCCCAAATGGAGGCAAACATAAAATATTACATGTTCCAAATGCAAAAGGCATTTTTCTTGTGGGCACAAAACAAGAAAAGGACGACATAGGATTTGTGACTGTTTGAAGGTTTTTGTAGGTCCCAAAAAAGATCATGTTCTTGGAGCTAATCCATTCCTATGGGTGTGGGACCCTCTGATTGGACTGGATTCTGTTGGGTGTCTTTGATTGGATTGTTTCAGTGAGACATGACCCAGGGTGAGTCTTGTTCCTTTGCTGGCATCCTTCATAAACGGAGGACGGAAAGCAGAGACACAGAGTAAAAGCAGCAGCAACAGAGAAACCTCACGAGGCTGGAAGAGATGTGGCCTGGAGAAGAAAGGAGAGATGAGCCATATGCCTGATCACTCACAGCTAAGCTCAGGGATGAAGTTGGCTTTGAGGAGGAGGCAGAGACCCAGACCGGCAGAACCGCCTTTGTGTCTTGCCATGTGGCAGGAATCCAGGATTGCCAGCAGCCGACCTGCGGTGAGACAGCATCTCTGATGATGCCTTGGTTTGGACCTTTCACAGCCTCAGCTGTAGACTTTTAATCTAATAAATTCCCATTATAAAAGCCAATCCATTTCTGGTATATGTTCCCAGCAGCTTTGAGCATACCAAGACAGGACTCTTCTGTAAGATAAATTAAACTGACATAATTTACTTGGGACCATAGAAGCATCCACAAGGATTTAGTTCTTCTTTGCTTTCTGCAATTGGGTATGATGTTGGCCACTGAATAAGACTCAGGCAGAAGTATATTTCAGATGTTGTTCAGCATGGAATAAAATTAGACATGTTTCATTAAGGAAAGAGGTTAAAAAAAATTACTCTCATTTTTCAGTGTCTCCAAACATTTGTGAGACCTAGATAAGTTGTTATCACTATTTCAAAGCTCTGCAACTTTTAGATGTTTGTTCTACAGGATGGGCACTACTTGGGCAGATAATTAGAAGGAGTAGGATTTTGCAGTTTCTTAAATTCACCCAGGACCAAAACAGCTGAAAGCAGCTAAGTGTAACACAGTTTTAGTGACTTGAAAATATATTGTTAATTTGTCTAGATCTTAATTATAAAAATCCACTTTTCTATGTCAAAATTGATACTACTCAAGCCAGAATGTGAGAGGTTGATCATCAAAGGAGCGCAAGTAGATATATAATCATTCTAATCTAACATCTAAATGCTGAAAGGATCTCGATCGATCAAACACATAATTATTGACCACTTAGTTGAAGCTATGTTCACTATGAAATCACATGATAGGATTTTCAAAATTAGTAAAGTGTTTCTATTTTTATTTTCATAACTTCTGTATCACTAAGATGTGGGAAGCAATAAAAGTTCAGTCCTGAGTTTTAAAAAGTACAACAGCCCCACCTGTAAATATTTTGATTCTGTAGGTCTGGACTGGGACATGGAAAATTCTATTTAAGAAAAAAAAGTTTCTCATGTGGTTATGATATGCAGCTAGGTTTGAAAAAATATGCTTCCTAGAAAAGTCCAACTTCATTTTTGTGGCATATAAGGCCCTCTATCATCTTACCTTTTCCTGCTACCCCAAACTCTTTTCCCTACTGCAGTCTGCTCTCCATCTGTACCAAATAGCTTGCAGTTCTCCAGACACATGGTACTGAGTTGTGCCATTTTGTCATGACTGTCTGCTGAACTCATATTTCAAGGACCCAGGTGAGATTTGATTACTAATTCCTTTCAGATTCTCCTCTACTTCATATGACTCTTATCACAGCATATAAATACTTTTTATTAGGATAAAAAAGATGCCACATGAAAGTTGCCTGCACACTGTGCCTGTTGCACCAGGACTGTTGGCAAAATTTAACTTTCAGGAAAACTACTTATTTGTTTTAAGAAAAATACTTTAGTAGAAATTTCAGTTATACAAAGGAAAGATCCAGATCCTATTCTGTAAGGCAAATGTTGAGAAAAAGAGTAACTAAAAGCTTCAGGATAATAGGGTTGAATGGAATCTTGGTTTTCCAGGGAGAAGAGATGTTCTACAAAGACAAAGACAGGTTCAGTCTAACAGAGAGGACAGAGTCGTGGATTTCAAAGAGTTGTTAGGGCGTCTCAAACCAGGAGATTGAATTCTGATCCTAGAGCAGAGGTGCTTTGCACTAGGTTGATTTGGTTATGTCTTACGAGCTAAGCTCACAGGGATTTATTGGAAAGTAGAGACTTGCATGTGACTTAGGCTTCTTGAGGGATAGATAGCAATACTCAAAAATGTTCAAATAATGATTCACTCTCCAAAGAAATCATGAAAGATGATCAGCTCCCTTTTAGGGTCTTACCCTTTAATCCCTTTCGGTTTTAACCTTATGAACCTCTGATGTGGAAGGTGGTGTAAGGTCCATAACCACATGGTGAATCTCTACTAGAGACTTGTCGTAGGGAGGGTTTAGTTGAATTAGTAGTAATTGGTAGCATTTATTTATTATTTATTTATTCATTCCAGAGCTGTGCGTCCACTACCACAGGAAGTTACTTCCAAGTCCAAATAAACTAAACTGAAATAAAATACAAATTTCCCTTCTCAGTCTCACAGGTCATGTTTCTACTGACCTAGACAGTGAGATAGAGAACGTGCTCATCTTCACAGACAGTGATAACCTTTATTTGAATGCTAACTCTGTATACTAAAGGGCTTGCCATGCCTTAGGTCATTTAATCTTCACCACACCTATACATTTATTCCAATTACCCCAGAGTGAAAGAAGGATGAGGAAACCAAGACACAGAATTTAGAGTCAAAACATCTAACAAGTGACAGACTGAGTTTTGACACTTGCTCTGAGTCTAGCTGGAGTTTACTCTTTTAAACACTGCGAAATGTAAGAAAAAGCAGTCCACAGTGAGAAAGGCAAACAAAATCTACTGAAAGTGTTTACTATGAGATTAGAATAGAAATTTTACCAAATCAATAGTTAAGTACACCACTGGCCTCTAGAAAAGAGCACATATACAAAACAAATAACAAATGCCTCATTAAGGACCTGATTCAAAGTAATAGCTATGCTATATACTTTTTCTCTTTTTGAATAAGTTGTTCTTGCAGTATTAAATTTAGATTCAATGGAGTCAAATTTCCTAGTACTTTACCTGTACTGCTACAGATTTTTATTTAGGTGAAATGCATCATCTTCCACGATCCATTTCATTCCACTTAACAATGTTTATCAGCTTTAATTATATTTAAAAACCTCCTCTATCCAATTAAGGGTTGTGAGTTTAGAGAAAAAAATCCCTCTTTTATACTAAGTAATTCATTTTTCTATTTTTAGGGAAGGAAATATTTCAGCAATGCTTTTGAAAAGAGTCTACAATGGGATAGAATTTCTTCTAACATTAAGAAACGTAAATACTTTTCCCATTGAAAATACAAATTCCCACAAATATGCCCTAGCACAGATAAAGCCTACTCAACAGACATGGAACTCGTGTATATATTCCTTTAAGAGATATTCTTAATGTAACACTTTTAAAACAATCTATCTGGACAATAAAGGATTTTTGTATTTTGAGTTATATAATATGAATTGAATTTGAATAGCCTACCATTATCTTTATCCAGGAATTTCAATGGCTGCCATTAAGTGCATATTCATTTTAGCAGAGCAGTACATCTGTGTAGCCCACATAGTGGTTTTGTGAACACAAACTATCAACAGATACAGGACTGTGGATGGATTTCACATGATAAAATCAATAAACATGATCTGTGGTCAACTTAAAATTGCTGGAAAGTGATGTGTAGGGTCCTAGAGAGTAGGAGAAGGTTGAAGAAGTTTTTTCTCTTTCATTCCAGTTCAAGATGTTGTAAAGCATTCTTTTGCCAGCACAATACCCCAAGGGCTAGCTTTTGGTAATTAAAACCATTCACCCTTATTATTAAAGTTTATCTATATTTAAAATCTGAAGTCAGCCAGAATGAAGGGCTAGAATAATAATTAGTTTAATAAAACTGTCCAAGGAGGCTATGTGATCCAGGAGAAAATAGCTTTATGCTAAAAGTCAACAAGATGGCTCTTGGGTTCAGCACTGCAACTGAGACCTCTTCTTCACTCTATGCTTCAACATATACTCCACACAATGATGATAATAAACTTCCTTCATCACAGGGTGGGCAAGACACTGGTAACTCAGGGTTGATGTTTTCACTGGTAATGTCAGGCTGACAGCCAATGGGCTGTTGGCAGTGGGTTTGGGTATTTCCACTCCTTGTCCTAATGCTGGTCATTTGACTTTCTCCATGGATACATTACCTGTACATCACTCCTGGTACTTCCATTCTCCTTGTGGGTCAAACCCAAATGGCACAGAATGAATTATTTTATTGCAGGAAAAAAGATTGATTTGCCTTTAAAGATTTTAAATTGTTAATGTGTGGTCTCATTCTTGTATCACAGAGCTTGCCATATAGCTACGCCTTTTGAGAAGCAGAACATTCTCAGGCACTGATATTTAGTTAACTACTCCATTTAATTTTATTCAACTTTCCTAATTATGTATGCTCAGGTTACTATTAAAATGGATTTGTGGGGAAGCAGTTGTGGCTTGAGCACTTGGGCTCCCACTTACCACATGGGAGGTCCATGGTTTGGTTCCTGGTGCCTCCTAAAGAAGACAGCAAGTTGGCATGACAGGCAGGCACAGCAAGCTAAAGCAACAATAGACAAAAGAAGGAAAACATAATGAGATATACAACAAAGCAGGGAGCAGAGGTTCCTGGTGCCTCCTAAAGAGGACGAGCAGGACGGTGAGCTGGCACAACAGTCATGAGCGGCAAGCTGACGAAGATGATGCAACAAGAGACACAAGAAGAAAAACATAATGAGAGCCACAACAAAAAGAAGGGAACAGAGGTGGCTTAAGAGATTAGGCACCTCCCTCTAACATCGGAGGTCCTGGGTTTGGTTCCCAGTGCCTCCTAAAGAAACAAAGAAGATGAACAGACACAGCAAGTACAAACAATGAAGGGGTGGGGAGAGGTAAATAAATAAAATACTTTTAAAAAATAGATTTGTGATAGCTCGCATTTCTGAACATCCAATGGCTGGAGAGATACAGTGGTGGGTGAGATCACACTGAGTAAAAAAGTGACAAATTAACAACCTGTATGAATTGAAGTAGATGATTGAGAACAGACTTCAATTCTCTATAATAATGGAACCCTTTTCTGGGTCTCTTTTGTTTGTTTATTTATGCTTTCACTTTCTCTTTCAACAAACTTGGCTGTTGAGTATCCATTAAGCCTAATTAGTGGAAAGAGTATTGACTTTAGAGTCAGAGAGATTTGAATTTGAATGTCGGTTTTGCTTTTCACTAGCTATGAGACCTGGATAATCCATTTTCCTGACTCTCGTAGCCAGCATTGGTGAAGTGAGGATAATGATCTCTCTAGAGAAGGTTGTGAAATTTAAAGTTGGCATATAAAGGGCCTAACACATGGCAGATATTGCATTAGTTGCTGTTCCCCTCCCTCCCCCACACATTCAAAGGTTTCAGAGCACAGAAATGAATATACAATAGCCACCAGACTGTAGACTCCTCCAAGGCAGATGTTATTTCATATTCATTTTTGTTTTTCTAGTCCTGGCTCAGTGTGTGGCATATTGTATGTTAACAATAAATGTTTGTTGAGTGAATATGCAATGTCTGTCCACAAGAATTCACAATCTCTACTGGCTAAAATTAGATGCTCCCAGAAAAAGATAGGAATGTTACATTGAAAACTGCACGGTACATAACAAGTAAATAACTGGTAGAGAGAGAGAGAGAGAGAGAGAGAGAGAGAGAGAGAGACAGAGATTAGTGGAAGCTCAGTTTCTCTAAGAAGGACTGGTACCCAGATGAAGGGGCTATAGGGAAGGTTAGGAGTTAACATGAAAGAAGCAAAGAAAGAATAGGTGACTTTTTTGCATTCTATCAGATCTTAATGAGGCTTCATAAGAGGAGTTTTTCTTTTGAATTTAAATTTTGATTTCAGTGGAGGAAAACTTTTATCACGAATTTTGTGTCACTGCTGAGACAGATCTTTAGACTAAATAACATCAGACACTGAATCTAGGAAATCTGTGGCCTGGCCTGGTATTGAAGCAGCCATGATGTCCCTTAGAAATGACCATAATCCTAGGCCTCATCTCCCCATCTCTGATGAGAGAACAATCATTAGGTTTGTTTATTTAAAGTTATTTGACTTGCCACAGTGATTTCCTCCACTTACTCTTCACCTGCTCGGAGATCTACAAAGAGATGGATGGATTTATTCTTTCAGTTATTGAAGGACTGTTAAAATACTCTTGAGAAGACGGGCTCATCACTACCCAAGTTTAACTATTTTAATTTTTAACATGACAGGATTTACTCTCACATGTTAAATGTTTGTGAATGGGTACTATTATTGTAAAATGAAAAATTAGGATTCTTTTACAATATGATCTTATACCCTAAACATAAGTTTGCAAAGATATCAATATTACTAAATGGTTCAAGAATAGAGATATGATATGTTTAAGACTGTGAGCTATTCTACTCCTTTGGAGCTTTCTATCGTCAATTTAAAAATAACTCTCCACAGGGTTGGCTCGATATTTTAATCACTGAGCAAACATTGACTAGAGCATATGTACAGAAGGTGACCATTTCTCACCACCTTCACTGCTACTACAGTTGTCCATCATATTTCACCTGGATTTCTGCAAAAAAGTCCTTCACTGTCTCTTTTTCTCCACCCTTGGCTCTCTCCCTGCTCCTCTTCTCTTCTCAATGTAGAAGATGGAGGTAATAATAAATTGTGAGTCTTACCATGCCACTCCTTGCTTAAAAACCCTCAAAGGCTCCCCAGCTTTATAAAGAGTTGAAGGTTACAGTGGTCTCTGTGAGAATTTTACAATCTGCCCCAGCTCCCCATCCCCCAGTTATATCTAGTTTTTCTCTCCCATTATTTTTCCCCTTGTTTTTCAAAAAAATCAGTAATGTTCTCTGAGGCCCTTTGTGTTGATAGTTCCCTCTGCCTAAGAGCTCATTAATTACATATTCAAATGACTTTTACCTTAACTTCCTTCATTTCTTTGTTCAAATGTTACTTTCCTTTCAAGGCCAACCCTGACTACACTATTTACAATTGTAAACCTCTCTTCTTGGTACTCTTATTCCTCCTATTCTGCCCCTCCCCCACACACACACTTACTAACAAACCAAAATTATTTATTATGATTGTTATTTGTATCCCTCTAATCTGATATCATCTCAGTAAGGGCAGGAATTTCCTACTGAATCCTTACTGCCTATAACAGTTCCTGGCACCTAGTAGGTGATCATTAAATATTTTTTAAATGAATATTTTAACATTATGTAAGGACATAATAGAGTCCCAAATTGTGAAGTGCCAATAACTAAAGAATCCCAAATTGTGAAGTGCCAATAATTAAAGAAAAGGATTTGTATCATTTACTGATTACATAAAATGATTAGTGCAAGGAGATTTAGAGAAGGGAGAAGTCAATATAAGATCCCCTGATGGAATGTAAATTCTATGAGGACAGTTTTTATTTTTTGTTCACTACCATATCCTAAGCACCTAGAATAAGGCACTACATATAATAGCTGATCAATCAATATTCAATCGAATGAATAAATAAATAAAGGAATGAAGGTGGACTGACATCATCAAGGGAAAATTTAACTAAATATGGTGGCATGTTTAACTTGCCTCGACAGGAAAAAATAAGAATTTTTGTCCATATATGTTTACTTCTTAAGGTTGTTCAAGGCCATGTTGTTTTTTTCTTGAAGGAAAAGGGGAATATTAGGACATAATAGTAGAGGGTAGAGCTTTTGATGTGATCTTTTAGAATCATAAAATATAACATCTGCATAGCAAACTTGGCTTTGCCTTCTGTTCATTGACTTATCTTTGGTATCCTGAGCTTTAAGGATCCCATGTAGTTTGAGTGGTGAAAAACAACCTCCTTCTCTCCATTCTTTATCCAATCTCTCAGAAGAGTCTTCATGACCCCTATGTGATCCAGGCCAGTTCACCAGGACACTAGGGATTGGACCCAAACCCCAGCTAGTAGTAGAATGTGACTGTGTGTCTACAGTCTCTATTTACAGACCAAAGAAATATATTGAAATGGTGTGCGTGGCCATAGCAGGTGGCTGGCAGGAAATTTAGGGCTTCAGAATACAGGCCATCTTTTTATAATTTTCTACTACAAATACTTCCTGCTTTTCCTAATTGAATGTATGGAAAGGTGTGGGAGAAGTGATGAGAAGGTGTCTGGTCTGAACATGAGGAACTAGTGAAAAATGTGGTATGTTATTATAATCAGATTTTTAAAAGGAGTTTGGATATAACACATGAACAGTAGAAAGAAGGGACACAAGTTCTTAAGAAAGAAGAGAATAAAATATAGCAGTATTTTAAGAAGGCTGATCTGGTACCCAATGGCATTTGCTTTAGCACTCATAAAATTTCAGTAAAATTAAATAGAATAGACATTATTGTCTCAATTTAATTTATCTTAACTTTCTGGTAAATGCTTTGGATCAAATGTAGAGAGAGAAACTTCAGAGAAGACAGAGAGAGACCAATCTTTTACTTTCAACATCAATTTCTTCACATAAATATTATGGATTCTTTTGAACCACACTGTAATATAATTTTTGGTAATGAAGACAGCCACCTCATATCTCTAGGAGAAAGTTAAAGTGTGTTAACTCTTTCAGACTATTAGGAAGTATATATGGCGCACAAAATGAGCTTTTCAAACATTAATTATGAGTGTGTCTTTGTGTGTGTGTGTGTGTGTGTGTACATGCATCAGAGACAGATGAAAGAGATATATACTGGGGAAAAATTACATCATTATACTTCCTCTGAAAATTCAGCTAAAGATAGTTAATGACTCAAAGGGAAAAAAAAGTTTCAGCCTCAAGAAGGTTAATATAATTTACCCATGATATCATTTTATATACATTTTTAAAAAGTATGTATAACTGAGTTTTAGGATTTCTGCTGGTTTTTAATATATTTTTATATACTTTCCAATGGTAAAATAGAGAGAGGAACTTGCTAAATGGCTTAGCAAATCTAATTGCATTAAAGTTGAAATTTGATTCAGAACGTAATTCTCCTTTCACAGGTGATGATTAACAACTATATTCATAAGCACACCAGAAATTCAACCCAGATAACTTCCTCTATAAATGTTTTCTAGATATACTGTTATAAAAAGAAGCATTAATTCTTTAATCTACTATAGTTGGTTTTCAGATATTAAATTTCTGCTCTGAGCTTTTGGGCTCAATGTAATCAAAATACTAAGAACTGCAAACAGCAGCTTTACTGAATCCAAGACACTCAGCAGCTCTTGAGAAGAGCATTTAAGATTCATTTGTTGGAGAGGATTATGGGAAGATGGAAGAGTAAGAAGCTCCAGGAAACAATCCCTCTACCAAAACAACTTTTGAGCTAGGAGGAACTATCTCCAACTATTTTGACACTCTGAAGTCTAGTGGAACAGTGTACAGCATCTAAGCAGGAACTGGAGGAAGAGGCTGGTAAATTGTGATAAATACTGGTGAGTTCCATCTTCTCTGTGTTGGTTTCCATCTGATTTCCCTCAGCCTTGTGGCAGGCAGCAGTGGGGACAGCAGCTCCAACTCCTGGAACAGCTTGCTAGTGCCCGGGTGGAACATAAAGACCTAGTCCTCCAAACTCCAGGGGCGTGTAGTTTGATTACAGATCACTACTTGTAATCAACTACTTCAGATCACTGGGGGCCACTGTTGAAGAGAGCCATTGTTCCAAAACCCCTTGGGCAAAGGTGGCAGACATATCTTAAAGACAAGAAATTTCCTCAAATAGTTAAAAGGACTGCATTAACTGGGTAAGTGCTAAATAAAGAAAACACACCTTTAAAAGCCATAGAAGAAGCTCCTGGTGTCTTTGATGGCCCCTTCCCACCCCCTCCACAATCACGGTGGAGCCAGCTTGTTGTCTCAGTGTGGGCCCCTGGCCCTGTTCCAGAAGGAGCACAATGGCCCCTCTGTTAATACTGTCTGAAAACTTGTCTCAACCTCACCTTTCAAGAGTTTGTCTTGAGTGCAGAGAAGTGGATTGCAGACATCTGGGACAGTAGGAGAAACAATTAAGTTGAAGCAGCCTGGGGCAAAGAACTACCTGCATTAAGCCACTCAAGAGAACATCTAGGAGTGATGAAAGCTTATTTGGAAGGGAGAGAGGAGTTGTTAACTGTAAACTATAAAGGAGGAATTCCTAAGGCAAGTACCACTGGGGAAAGGAAGCAGGATACACAGCTCCACCTAGGCTCAGATAAGACAGAGAGGCCCCTTCACTTTGCATTGCCTTGGGATGATATGATTAACAGAATGGCTAAGCACTGAAGAAGACCACCAACCAAAGGGCCAATTTGCAAAGACAATGAAAGGTGCTTTTTGCTTTGGATTGTTTGCTTTGATTAGGTCTTGGCATTCAAGAAAATCTCTGTCAAACTAGCTGGATACAAACTTAAGGCATTAAATTCCAACATTAACACTTTAAAATATTAAAATATACAGTATGCAACAAAACATTACAAACCAAACAAAAAAACAGAAAATGATGGCCCATCCAAAGGAACAAGATAAAAATCCAGAAACCATCAATGACAAAGACAAGATTTTGGACCTAGTGAACAGAGACTTAAAAAAATATCCTCAATGTGCTAAAGGAGATGAAGGAAAACATGAAGAAAGAAATAAAGGATTTGCAGCAAACAATGAATGAATAATTTTGGAATGTCTTTGAGATACTCAGGAGGAACCAAACAGAAATACAGTAACTGGATTTCTGTTATTAGAAATCCAGTTATAACAATAACTGGAATGAAAAATTCCCTGGATGGTTGCAACAGCAGATTGGAGGTGACAGAAGAATCAGTAATCTTGAAGAAAAGACAATTGAAATAATTCAGGCTGAGGAGCGAAAAGTAAAAAGAGTAAAAAGGAACAAAACCTAAGAGACCTGTGCGGAACTATCAAACATACCAATATAAACATTATGGGAGTCCCAGAAGGAGAAGAAAGAAAGGGGCAGAAAAATATTCAAAGAAATAATGGCAGCAAACTCCCCAAATTTAACAAAAGATGTAAACAAACTAATCCAAGAATCACAATGAACCCCAAACAGGATAAACTCAAAGAGAACCATGCCCAGGCACATGGTATTCAACTTGTCCAATGGCAAGGACAAGGATAGAGTTCTGATATTTGCAAGAGAAAAGCAACATATTATCTACAATGGATTGCCAATAAGATTAACTGCCTATTTCTCACTAGAAACCATGGAGGTAAGAAAGCAGTGATATAAAATATTTAAAGTGCTGAAAGAAAACAATTGCTAGCCAAGACTTTTATATTCAGTAAGAATTTTTCAAAAATAATGGAGGATTTAAGACATTCCCAGACAAACAAAAGCTAAGGGAGATCATTACCACTAAATGGGCCCTATAAGGAAAGCTAAACAGATTTCTTCAATCTGAAAGAAAAGGACACTATACAGTGGATCAAGTGTCATAAAGAAAAAAAGAGCTCTAGTAAAGGTAACAATGTGGGCTGTTATCAAAGCCAGTACTGTTTTATTGTATTTCTGGTATGTAACTACACTTCTTACTTTTTGCAGGTGATAAAATGCAAATGCACAAAAAGTTATGATAAATCCATAGTTTAGCATATAAAATGCACAAAGATATAATTTGTAACAAGTACCAAAACAAGGTAGGGGGTAAAGGGGTATAGGAACAGTGTGCATGTATGCCACTGAAGATAACTTGGTATCTAATAAAATAGGAATGGTAGATTTAGGATGTTAAATTTAACCCCCAAAAAGCACAAAGAAAATATCTGGAAAAAAAAAAAAAACTCAGAAAGAAATGAGAAGGGACTCAGAAATAGTACAACACAAAAAAATTATGAAAGTTGGCATTTATGGAAGAATTGAAGATCAAAAAAATGCATAAGACTTACAGAAACAAAATAGCAAAATGGCAAAAGAAAGTTCTGCATTATCAGTAGTTACTTTTCATTTAAGTGGATTAAACTCTCCAGTCAAAAGGCAGAGATTGACAATGGCTTTTTAAAAAATGACACAACCAGCTCTTTACAAGAATTTAAATTCAATGACATAAGTAGGTTAAAAACAAAAGTTTGGGAAAAATATAGTGTGTAACTAGTAAACAAAAGAGAGATGGGATAGCTATTCTAGTATTAGATAAAATAAGCTTTGTATCAAAAAATATTATGAGGGGGGATCAGATGTTGCTTAAGCAGTTGAGCTCCTGTCTCCCACATGGGAGGTCTTGGGTTTGGTTCCCAGTGTCTCTTGAAAACAAAACACACACACACACACATACAAAACAAGCAAAACAAATGAAGAAACCACCTGAGGGAAGCCAATGTGTCTCAGCAGTTGAGTGCCGGCTTCCCACATATGTGGTCCTGGGTTCAATCCCCAACCCCTGGTACCTCAAAAAAAAATTATAAGGGACAAAGAACGTCATTATATACTGATAAAGCGGTCAATTCAATAAGGAGACATAACAATTACAAATAGGTATGCACCTAACAACAAGGCCCAAAAATAAATGAAGCAAATATTGACAAGTTTGAAGGAAGAAACAGATGGTTCTATATTAATAGTTGGAGATTTCCATACACCACTTTCAAAAAATGGATAGACCCTAAAGACAGATGATTAATAAGGAAATAGAAGATTTGAATAATGCTCTAAACCAGCTTGCACAACAGACATATATAAAATATGTCACTCAACAGCAGCAAAATACACATTAATCTCTAGTGCTCATGGATCATTCCCCAGGATAGACCATATGTCAGGTTACAAAACAAGTTCAGTTAATTCAAAAATATTGAAACCATGTAACGTTTCTTCTCCAAGCACAATGGAATGAAGCTAGAAATCAGTAACAAAGGGAGAAATGGAAAATTCACAAATATTTGGAAATTAAACAACATACTCTTAAACAACCAACGAGTTAAAGAGGAAATCACAAGCAAAATTAGGAAATATCTTGAGGCAGATGAAAATGAAAACACAACATACCAAAACATATGGGATGAAGAAAATGCTGTGCTGAGAGGGAAATTTATAGCTCTAAATGCTTACATTAAAGAAGAAGAAGATATCAAATCAGTTACATAACCTCAAACTAGAGGATCTAGGAAAAAAAGAGCAAACTAAACTCAAAACTAGCAGAAGGAAAGAAATAACAAAGATTAGAGTGGAGATAAATTAAATAGAGAATTAAGAAAAAAAATCAGGGAAGCAGATGTGGCTCAGGCAACTGGGCTCCTGCCTAACACATGGGAGGTTGCTGGTTCAGATCCCAGTACCTCCTAAAAGAAGACAGCAAGTTGGCACAACGGACAGGCATGGCAAACTGACACAACTAGAGACACAAGAAGAAAAGAACATAATGGGAGACACAACAAAGCAGGGAGTAGAGGTTCCCGGTGCTGCCTAAAAAAAAAAAGACAGCAAGCTGACGTGACAGGCAGGCACGACTAGCTGATGCATCAAGATGACGCAACAAGAGATGCAGGGAGGAAAAACAGAATGAGACACAAAGCAGGGAGCTGAGGTGATTCAAGTGATTAGACCCCTCCCTCCCACATCGGAGGTCTGGAGTTCGGCTCCTGGTACCTCCTAAAAGAAACAAGGAAGGCGAACAGACTCAGCAAGTGAAAAACAACAAGTGGATGAGGAGAAATAAATGAATAAAAATAAATCTTAAAAAAAAAATCAACAAAACCAAGTTAGTTCTTTGAAAAGATAGATAAAACAGACAAATCTTTAGCTAGACTGACAAAGGAAAAAAGCTAAAGAACACAGATAACTAAAATCTGAAATGAACAGGCATCATTACTACTGACACCACAGGGGATAAAAAGGACTATAAGATGATACTATGCAGAACAGTCCACCTACATATTAAATAACTTAGAAGAAAGGAACAAATTCCTAGAAACCTACACTGACTAAAGAATAAAAGGAAGATCTCCACAAACCAATAGCTAATAAAGAGATTGAATCAGTAATCAAATATCTCTCAACAAAGAGAAGCCCAGGAACATTCCTTCACAGAAGAATTTTACCAAATATTCTAAGAAGAATTAATACAAATCCTGCTCAAACTTTTCCAGAAAATAGAAGAGGAGAGAATACTTCTTCCTTACTCATTCTATGAGGCCAACATCACCCTCATAGCAAAGCTGGATACAGCTACCACAAGAAAAGAAAATTACAGACCAATATCCCTTAGGAATGTAGATGCTCAAATCCTCAAAACAAAAAAATTCTAGCAAACCAAATCCAACAGTACATTAAAAATATTATACACTATGATCAAGTGGGATTTATCCCACTTATGCAAGGCGGTCCAACATAAGAAAATCAATTAGTATAATATACCAACTTAACGGAACAAAAGGAAAAGACCACACGATGATCTCAATTGATGCATTTGATGAAAGCAACACCCTTTCATGATAAAAACACTTAGAAAACTAGAAATAGAAGGAAACATCCTCAACATGATTGAGGGCATATATGAAAAATTCACAGCTAATATCATAATCAGTGGTGAAAGACTGAAAGCTCTTCCTACAAGATCAGGAATAAGGCAGGGATGCCCACTGTCACCACTATTATTCACCATTGTACTAGAACTTCTACCAGTAACAATTAGGCAAGAGAAAGAAATCCAAATTGGAAAGGAGGAAGTGAAACTTCCTATTTTCAGATGACATGATCCTATATGCAGAAAATCCACAACAAATCTTGAAAAATCCACAAATAGAATTAATAAATGAATTCATCAAAGTGGCAAGGTGCAACATCATTACTATATATTAGTAATGAACAATCTGAAGAAAAAATCAAGAAAAAAATCTATTTACAATAGTAACTAAAAGAATCAAATATCTATGAAAAAAAGTTAACCAAGGATTTTAAGGACTTGTATGCAGAAAACTATAAGCTATAAACATTGCTAAAAGAAATCAAAGGAAACCTAAATAAATGGAAGGTCATTCTGTGTTCATGGATTGAGAAACCAAATATTAAGACGTCAATTCTTTCCAAAACGATTTACATATTCAATGCAATTCCAATCAAAATTCTAAAGCCTTATTTGCAGAAGTGGAAGCCCCTATTATCAAATTTATATGCTATGGTAAAGGGCCCCAAATAGCAACATCCGTATTGAAAAAGAAGTTGGAGAGCTCAAACCCTCTCATCTTAAAGCCTATTACAAAACCACAGTAAACAAAACAGCATGGTACTGGTACAAGGACAGACTATAGACCAAAAGAAATTAAGAGTTCAGAAATCAACCTTCACATTTATGGCCAACTGAGTTTTGACAAGGGTGCCAAGTCCACTCAATTTGGAAAGAATTGTCTCTTTAACAAATGGTGCTGACAAAACTAGAAGTCCATATGAAAAAGAATGACATGGACCTCTACCTTACATTATATACAAAAATCCAACTCAAAACATGTTAAAGACCTAAATATAAGAATCAGAACTCTGAAACGCCTAGCAGAGAACATAGGGAAACATCTTCATGACTTTGAATTAGGTAATGGTTTCTTAGACTTTACACCCAAAGCACAAGAAACAAAAGCAAAAATAGATAAAATGAAAAATGTTTGTTCCTCCAATGAATTTATCATGAAAGTAAAAATACAGCTTACATAATGAGAGAAAATATTTGGAAACTACATATTCAACAAGGGTTTAATATTCAGAATATATGAAGAAATCTTACACCTCAACAGCATAAAGCCAAAGAATCCAATTTAAAAATGGGCAAAAGACTATTCAAGACTTTTCTCCAAAGAAGAGATACAAATTGCCAAAAGCACATGCTAAAACAGTCAACATCATTAGCTATTAGGGAAATGCAAAATAAAACCGCAATAAGATACCATTTCATACCCTCTAGAATGGTTATTATTAAAAAAACAGAAAACTACAAGTGTTGGAGAGGATGTGGAGAAATAGGAACACTCATTCATTGTTGGTGGGAATGTAAAATGGTGTAGCTACTATGGAAGATAATTTGGTGGTTCCTCAGAAAATTAAGTATAGAATTAACCTTAGGACTTGGTGATGATACTTCTAGGTATATACCCCAAAGTATTAAAGGCAGGGACTCAATCAGATATTTACACCCTGATATTCAAAGATGCATTATTCATGTTTGCCAAATGATATAAGCAGCCCAAGAGTCCCTTGACCAATGAATAGATAGATAAAATGTGGTATATACATGCAATGGAATATTATTTAGACATAAAAAAGAATGAAGTTCTTATGCATGTGATAACATGGATGACTCTTAAAACATCATAGTGATTGAAATAAGCCAGGCACAAAAGGACAAATATTGTATGATCTCACTGACAGGAAATAATTAGAATCAGCAAATTAATGGAGTGAGAAAGTTGACCTATATTAATGGGAAATTAATGCTTAAATTGTATAGAATTTCCATTTGGAGTAATGGAAAAGTTTTGGTAATGGTTGTTGGTTATGGCAGCACAACACTGTCAATGTAATGAACAGCACTGAATTACATATTTGAACTTGATTAAAAGGTGAAAT
>JAQZBX010037973.1:0-23579 GCA_029593785.1 Cabassous unicinctus | reverse complement strand
TCTTTGTCTTTTAGATCTTGGGCCTTATCTATTTTTATCCTAAATTTATTGAAGTTTGCTTTTCTGATATACTTATTTTATTGTATTACTTTTTATTATATTTCAGTTTTTCCAACCAATTTTTGTTTCACATGAAGTGGAATCTCCTGATTTTTACCTCCCATCCAGATGCAAGATCCACTTATTATCTGTGCTTAATTATTTATGGTTCAGTAACAGGTTTGTAATAAACTCATATGGCAGGTGATAGAGTCTCATTGTGAGAGACCCAAGGGATAGGAGGTTTCTCTGCTCCCTTGGAGTGGGCTTTTTCAGCTGGGCATAAGTTAATACTAGATTCATTTTTCAAACTTCTCATTCTGGAACTTTCTTTTCAATATTTTAGACTGGTTAGAATAATAGGAGACAGATGTTATGATGCCAAAGAGACCATCTTTGGCATTTTAATCAGATTGGAACTTAACCTCATATGTCACTAGAATGGGCAGAAGCAACCCAAGGGGAACAGTGGGTTTTAGGTTCAGCCCATTCCTTGTGAACCTCCACATCTTCCTGGTTTCACAGAGAACAAGCCCCCGTTTCATTTATGTATGGAAGTTTGCTTTGACAAACACATTTGCATTCATCATTTTATTTGATCTTCATGATAACCCTCTGAAATCGACAGGGGAGAGATTATTATTCCCATATTGCAAATGAAGAACAGACTCAGGGAGGCCGCCACACACCCATATCCCCCAATGAGTAATGAGATCCAAACCCAGGTTTTCTGATTCTGAGATCAGTGGTTGATCTGCAGCACATCCATATTTTCATCATCTGACTTCTTAGTCAGACTATTACTGAAGCCCAAATTTCCTCTTTCGAGTTACATTTATCATTGAGTAGTTTTTTATTGCCTACTGGGTAGAAGATACACACTAGGTGTGTTTGGTGCTTTGGGGATAAAGAGACAAATTCTTTAAGGATTTTATTTTCTAGGAATTTTCAGCTTAGGAGGGAAGATGAGATTTGTGCAAAAATCACCTTAATTCCATTGACGAAGTGCTAAGAGCCATAGACAATATAAGCACAGTGTTCTGGGCATTGGGAGCAAAAAATGTTCAAGATAGGAGGATCTGGGCAGGCTTCTTGGAGGAGGTGGCACTTGAACAGAGCTTTTTAGAGAAAGCAGTAGGGAGTGGAAGGTCAGATGTAGAGTGTGGAAGAAGAACAGCTATCAGACTTTTTTTTTTTTTGAATGAATGAATGAAAAGAAGGGATGAGAAGGCAATCAAGTCTGAATGATTTAAAATTCACTGCTAAGCAATTTACCTAAAACCATTGTTCCTGGTCAGGTCTGTTGATGGGTAAGAGGTAACAGTAATCACACAGAAAGAATAATATTGTGGCCATAAAGATTTTAGGGGGCAAGAAAATTTCTTGAGTGGACAGGTAAGCCTGAATGAGGCAAAATAGCTGGTGGCACATGGACTTGGTTGTCATTTAGGCCTGGCTTCAAACCCTGGTTTTATCAAGCAGCCTCTGAATGAGATAAAGCAGATAAATTAAACTCTGAGCCTAAGTTTACTTATTTGTCAAGTGGGAATAATAGTAATACCTACCTCTGAGAGTCCATTTGAGGCTAAGGAGGATAGCAATATAAAACATTTAGAATAGTGCCTGGCATATAGTTAGCTCTCAACAAGTGTTAGCTATGATTCTGACTCATTTTTTAAGCTTCATGATTTATTGAAATGTTTATTAGGCAGCTGAGCAGAACTGAAAACCCCCTGGTAACTTATTTTAGCTCTTTAGGCCTAGAGTCCCAGTGGTTTCAGGATGAGCAATAGAGCTGTGTGATATCACGCAACCTACTTAGCCTCCCTGAGCCTCATTTTCCTTATGTTTTTTATTTTTATTTTGACTAATAAAATGAAACAACTTCTTTAAAACATGTAAGACACCCACACCTGCTAATTGTTTATTATTATCATTAGTGCTGTTACTATTGTTATCACTTCTTTGTGTTGTGGAAGAGAGGAGCAAGAGGATGCCTGAACCAGTAAAAATCAGCAAATCCCAATATTCTACCAGTTGCTCTCTTTAAAAGGGGCTTGTTCAACTTTATGAGCCAAAGTTGAAAAGGAAAACTCACTCTTCTAGGTTTAGGGAACTTGAGCAGCTATCATTTTAATAAATAGATTTTAACCTGAGAAAGAAGTGCAAGTAAAGGCAGCAAGAGAGCATTTGTTTCCTGGTTAAAGGAAATATACACAATTAATGCACACTATTTTTTCCCCCAGGATTAAGTATATCTGTGGCTCTCCAGCTCATTGCACCTTTCTATCAGGGATATTCAATGAGTTTTTGCCTGAACTAGCTTTAAGAAGAGTCATGTTTTGTTATGTTTTGTGTGTAAAACTACATCCTTTGGCTTTGACCTGAAATTGTATAATGCTCACGTACTCGTGGTTAAATATTCAGTAAAGAAGAGGTGGGGTACATGGGAGGAGCATGGCAGTAGGGACCATCTCTGGGGATGCCTGCCCAGAACCACTCTTCCTCCTCTTTCTAACAGCACTACCTTGTCCTTTCACCCGCGAAATTGTCCTTACTCTACACCAACTCTGTAGTTTGAATAAGAGCCGCCATCTTCTTACAGAAGACCTCCCACCCCACAACTCCACGTGGGCTTCTCAGCATAGTAGATGGACCCAGGATGGGCAGTTGGCATAAGCTGGGTCAAATAGAGACTTTTTGTAGGCTATTTGGGGCTGGAGCTGGAGTAAAGGATAGATCCCCTCTCTGCTGGCAACACCTACAGATGGTATGTAGGGGTGATTTGGGGGTGTTGTGATCTGTCGATAGCCAGGTTCTTTATGTTTTGGTGGAACCTACCTACTGTAGTGTTGCAGACACACCAATACAATAGCAAAGATGAGTGAGTATCTGGTGACATCTGATCTCTGGTTCCATTAATCTCTGAAGCCTGGCCATGGCTTATTCTTCCCTTGGTTATCTGGGCCTTCAAAAACATTTCCCTTTGTAATTTAAGCAAGTTTGAGGTATTTATCTGTCACTTTCAACCGAAAGAGTTCTGACAAATAATAAATTCATTTAAAAATTTATCAAGATTTGGGTATACCATCATTATTATTTTTATTACAGAAGTTGCAGGTTTACAGAACAATTATGCATAAAATACAGGATTCCCATATATCAGCCTATTAGTTACACCTTTCATTGATGTAGTACATTTGCTACAATTGATGAAAGCACATTTTATAATTGTACTATTAACTATAGCCCATGGTTTAACTTAGAGTTCACTGTTTGTGGGTGCATTGTTTTTTAACATTCAAAGTCATGGTGAAAGTGATCCTATAAATACATGAAGGAATCGTTGGAGTCAACTAGAGCAATGCTTCTCAAACCTGGGGAAACTTGCGAAGAGGCCGATTCTGATTCACTGGTCAGGGGGTGTTGAGAGAGTCTGAATTTCCAGGCAGCTCCCGGGGGGTGCTGGGGCTGCGACTTTGCAGAACACCGTTTTAGAAGCAGGGAACTAGGTAGCTTTGTAAGGTCCCTGCTCGCACAGCTGGGGGTTGCACAAGTTGCCTGTTAAATACGCACCTATTGAGCTGAATGAAAACCTTCAGATCCCCCCTGGTCTGTTGAGGTTGGATAATTAAATGGTGCCATCCATTGGGAGAAGAGTTTAATTTGAGCAATTATGAGGCTTACTCACCAGAAAAACATGATTCTATTTTTTTTTTTAAGATTTGAAAATGTACATAGCACATTAAAAGAAATCCTTTGGCAAGTTGGGCCCACTCATTTAGAGAGACTGCGTGGTGCAGTGGAAAGACCCATCACTCCTGGAGCCACACAGCCTGGGGCTGGAAACACGGCTTCCTTACTTTCCAACTGTATGTACCAAGAAAGTCCTATTTCCCTCATAACAGGAAGTTTTATGGTCAAATGTGCAAATATGAAGTTTTCTTTGTTTCTATATAATTGAACTGAACTTATATTTTAAGCCCCCACTTCCCCTAAGACCAGAAAATTCAATCTTGCCCAACCTATGTAAACTCAAGCACATTTCCTTTAGTCCCTTTTGGATAGAATTCACTCCATTCAAGAGTCCCGCACCCCAATTATTTTCCCATTCTCTTCAGGGGAAGTCTCAGTTCTGAGGGGGGCTGGCTCACATACGGTCCAGGTATTGGTGGGACGTGGCCTCTACTTCTCATCCTTGACCTTCCTTATTTAAGCATTGGTTTGTGATGCTGCTGTAGGTTTTACATTTGTTCTCTGTCAGTCTTTTTGCAGCCCTATCTGCTGCTATATACCGACAGTCCCCTGCTCGTTCTGGTCTCTAGGTACTTGCAGACCATTTTGCATTCGTTGTGCCACTGGGAGGTCTCCCTACTCAGATGGCCCATCTCAGGCACTTCTGAACCCTTCTTGGAGGCATGGGGTGCTCCTAGGAACTCTCAAGTTCCCCACAGAGATATTTTATTCATCCTTTATGCAGTAAGTATTAAGTGTCTCCCTAGCAAGCACTGTGCTGGGTGCTGGAACCAACATGCCTAGCCTTAACACAAAGCTTAGCTTACAAGAGATACTTAATAAAAGTTTATTGAGCAAATGGATATTTATTAACATGAGAAACTTCTTAAGAAAAAATGGAAAGACTTGAATAAATATTACCAAAAATTTAACAACCAGTCACTTGTGAAAATAAGGAATGTTTCCGACTCTTTCATTTAATACGATCTAATCTCCCCCAGGGTGGAGTGGAAATACCCTGTGATGTCAGAACAGGGCACTGATGAGCATATTTGTGTACCTTGAAGAATGTATTTGATGTTCAAAAACATCAGACTATGGGAAAAATGTTGTATGGTGTTCAGTTGTGATCTCATTGATCTATTTAGTTGGCTCCTTGATTTACTTAAACCTGAACCCATTTTTAAAAATGTCGTTAGTTCCCATACCTGATTAGTTAGCCTGGGGTAGCTCCATAGTATAGCTCTCCCTTCCCTCCCCCAGCCAGGCTTGCATCAGCTCTGTATGTGTATTTAGTGACTTAGCAACAGTTTAATTCACTGTGCATACACACATCGCCAGACACACTTATAAATATGGAACGTGGTTATTTGTCTTGTTCTGACATTTCTGTCTCATGCTGCTCTTGGGTCTTGGGAGGTTTTTTTGGGGGGTGGGGGTGGGGGGTTATGGATGGAGATGCTGAAGTTTTCTTTGCCCAGGCATGGCAATTTCAACTACCTATGGCTACTTATTTTGGATCATGTTTAGGAAGAAGGCCTCATCTGGGCGGCGCTTACAGATGGCCTCTGCTTGGGGAGGCCCTAGCCTGACAGGAGAGTTTTATCAGCCTCCCCAGGGCCTTAGCTCAGGATGGAGGGGAGAGTAGAAGTGTCTCTTAGGCAGCCTCTCGCTAGGATCAAGTCTTTTTCCATCTTATCTTCTCCCTACTAAGCTTTTGAAATTGTGTGTCCTTTTTGTTGAGAGAAAATAAAAAGGATTGCACAATATAATTTCTTCTATATTCCATAGCTGATGTGATACTTTCTTCTCCGAGTCTTCAACATCATTAGCTTTTTAGAGTTCAAAACCCACTTTCTTTCTCTAAAAGCCTGAGTCTAACAAAGAAAACTCAGCTTTCAAAATGATTTTCCCAGTGCTGAATTACAGAAAGAAATCCATTTGCCTTCCTGGTTCTTTGCTGGATTTGCCCTGAAGGAAGTGACGAGACTCTCCATTTTAAAAGTGGTGGATCACAGGGCAGCGTAATGTTGAGGGAAAGAGAAGCCTCACTCATTTGTCCAGGATTTTTTCCCTTGTCATGTAAAAGGACTGAAGCATCATAAGAGAGCCAGACATGGAGCAAGGGTGACCTTATCCCACTGGGACCTTTTCTTGGTACCCCTTTGGGCTCCCAGAAATGTGCCACAAAGTATGAAAAAGAAAGAGACAAAGACAACAAATAAAAGTGGACTATCAATTTTTACTTACTGGTAAGTAATTTAAAACAAATGTTATATATATATATATATATATATGTATGTTGCTCAACAGTTTTTTTTCCCTGAATTTTGATGTAGCACCCATGATTAAAATATCAAGCTTTTGGAGGACTACTGAGGTTTCTTCCCGCAACTCTCAAAGGTACCTCTTGGCGCTTCCCTGACATTAGATGCTGGAAGTGGATTCCCTCCAGGAGCCCTGGGTGAGGGAGTTGTTCCAAACTGCCCGACTGTGTATTAAGGCTTAATTCTCCCCTCCATTTCCAACGAAATCCTTGTGCTTTATCAAACGGCTAAAGCCCAATCTGCCTAAAAGAGGGAGCTGGATGTGTTACAAGAATTCATGTTTTGCATCCTCCCATCTGTGCCCCGGATGTCACCTGGAGAGTGGGTTTGTGGAAGAGCGAAGCAGGGGCAGGCCAAGGACAAAACGTGGATGAGTCAGTCAGGAGCCATCAAGGGGGCAAGGCCTCTTCCTTGCCTCTAGCATTGTTCCAGACAAGGGAGGTTGTTTTTGCTTTCTTTTCTTGAGCTTTTAAAGACTGCTTCCTGAGATTGCAAAAGCTTCCCAAGACCTTTAGAAACTCTGCATGCTTGCCTATCCCCAGACCCCTTTGAGGGAGAACCCTGAGACATCTGCTTCTCTCCCCAGGATTATATTTGTAATTTTCAAGTTATTTCAAATAGGCCATGTCTGAAAAGAAATAGAAAAACAAAATGCTATTTACATTGATCCCTTCCCCCTACCCAACACACACACACACACATGCATACAGGCTGCAAACGGGGAAATGTCTGAAATAAGAGGCAGACTCTAATTATCCAGGTTGGAATAGAGCCAGGATATTGGTCATTGGATTCTCTCTCTTCCCTCCCTAGTTTCTTTTGCTCTCCCTTCTGTCATCTTTCCCCAACCATCAGGTGGGTGGGTGGGTTGCTGGCTGGCTGCTGGTAGGCAAACAGAAATAGTTTAGGAGCAAGTGTTCTTGGGGTATGTTCACTGAAGGATGAACCAGAGCAACAAAGAGTGATTTTTCTCTCCATGTTCAGCCCATTTACATCCAAGGAGAGCAGGTGGGGAGATGTAATGTGTGGCTGCCGACTCAGAGGTTTAAATCTGAGGAAGACTCTCCAAAGTGAAAAGATGGAGTGTAGAAACTAAACAGTCCGGAAGAAGTAAGAGAGGGATGGGCAGTGTTTTACCCCGAAAGCAGTAAATTAGTGAAGCACATACCCATCCCTGCAGACAATAAATCTCTCCACGCCGAGAGGTGCAATAGTGAAGGTGATTGACTCGAAAAAATGTGGATTCTGTTGTGAAATGGACAAGAGGGTAATTAGTACACACTAAGGTGACACCAGAAGCTGAGCAACTGAAGTGGGTCAGGTGCGTTTAGTTAACTAGCCTTGTTCTGTCTAGTGGTACGTCCTTAGGTTAGCAACATCACATTGTTCATACAAGGAAATTGTGTTCATAGATTAATTCAGTCATCAAAGCTACTCCCAATGAGCGTTAGGATGTGTAATCTGGATTTCAACGCTACCGTCTGCTGATGTTCAGGCAGTTTAAGAGGATTTGTTCAATAAGCAGAGATTTGTCTTGCAACAAGACTGTCTGAGCCACCTACAGAAAAAGGCAAGCTAAACTCCTCAGACTCGCCTTTGTAGCTCTCTAGAAACTGGCGGTCATGGACCTGCCATTCCTCGCACATTGTTGGTTTCTTTTGGCTACCTAATCCCTTTGCTCAAACCAGGCTGGTGTCCTCACCAGAAACAGCACCTGTTTGCCTGATTCCAGGCAGTGTATTTCGGCTGAAAAGTCCTTTTCCTTCACGTTGGTCAAACTATATACGTCATTTTCCCTGGGGCTTCCCCTCAGGATGCACATCTAACCCCAAAAATCTCCATTCTGTAATGACAGAACCTCCTGGTTGGGAGGGAAGGATCGTGAAGGTTATCTGCTGTTATATAACATTCAGCTCACAGTGCAATGGGAGCGACACTGCCTTTGGAGGATTTCACTAATAGTTGCTATCTGCTCTGGGCCTTGCATTAAGTACTTCACATTAACTATTTCATTTATTTCTCATAGCAATCCAATAGGGGAAAAGCAAAACACTAAGAAGTTAAATAACTTGTGAGGGCCATGTGATGAGTTAGTAAGGGATTACTACCAAAATCTATCTGCCTCCCAAGCCCAGTGCACAGGCTACTATGGTTTCTCTGGATCTGGGCAAGGGAGTTGCATTCTCAGTACCTTCCAGATCACTTTTGTCAAATGTGGTTAAGGAGTAGAGATCATGCACATCAAACACTAGTCAATGTCTGACAATATTACCTGCTTCCTAAGTGGTAGTTGTTATCATTAATCACATGATGGTTTCACTCCTTGCGATTCAGAGTTTGGTTTGTGGGCCTGGCATATGGGCTTCAACTGGGAGCTTGCTTAGAAATGCAAAATCTTGGGCTGGCTCCAGAACTACTGAATCAGAATCTGCATTTTAACATGATCCCATGTGATTCTCTGCACGTTAAAGTTTGCACTCCTACTGAGACTGGAACTTGCTACACGTTTTCTTTTTCTTTACTTTTTTTTTTTATTGTGGTAATACACATGTAACAAAATTTTTCCATTTTAACCATTTTTAAAGTATTCATTTACAAGAATAGTGCAAAGAACTCCCATATACCCTTTACCCAGAGAACTCATTCGAGTTTAACCAACTGTCCCAATAATATCCTCTATAGCAAAATTATGCAACTTGGGATCACATGTTGCACTAAATTGTCAGGTCTCTTCAGTCTCCTTCTATCTGAACAGTTCCTTAGTCCATGACCTTAGTCCTTGAACTTCATGAGCTTATCATTTTTGGAGATTTCTGGATAGTTATTTTGTAGAATGTCCCTTAGTTTGGATTTGTCTGATGGTTTCTCATGACCAGATTCAGGTTATGAAATTTGGGCAAGAACATGACAGAGATGAGGTTGTGCTTTGGGGGCACACAGTGCTGATTTGTCCTGTTATTGGTAAACTTTGCTTTGATCCCTTGATTAGGGTAGTATCTGCCAGGCTTCTCCACTGTAAAATTATGCTTTCCCCTTTATAATTAATTAGTATTTTGTGGGTATTTACTTAGACACTCTGCAGACACCTATTCTCCAATCAACTTGTTTTAGCACTAGTTTTAGCAGCCACTGAGGTTTCTAGCTTGAGTGAACCACTCAAGTGATTGTCAAACGGAAATTAAAAAATCCCATCACCTCTTTTATATGTATTACCTGGCATTCCACTGTAAAATTTCTCTTCTGAATTTTCTCTCCTCTTTCTCTCAAAGTCCCTCTTCTCTCAAATCTATGGCTTCATGGATTCCTATTTTATTCAATGGGATATACTCCATTACTATAATTATTTTTATTTTGATGGTCAAATTACCCCAGATTAGCCAGTGGGAGCTCCTTCCGGGTCCCTTTGACACGTCCCCATCATTCTCTGAGCACTTCCTTACTCTGTGACACAACAAGATGTTCCAGGCTCATCTTGTATTTCCTACTGGACCCTGGAATCAGCCAGTTCTCTAAAGAGCTCTGGTTCCTTATAGTGGTAAATGGTATTTCAAAATCAACATCCACCTGCTAGATGTGCTCAGAACCATGGGATTCATTCCAGGTTTCCCCTTTTCATATTTGTAATGCCCTTCTCTGATGGTGAAAAGCCTGGCTTCATGAGCCTCAATATGTTTCTGTAATTGCTCGCTGCCTTGGTATGTAACCAATCTCCTGATCCTGCTGATCTTCCCACTTGACCACCTTACTTCAGTGGGTCCTGATGCCCACCAGCTCACCACTCTGCTTGGTAGCCTATTTGTTACTTCTTGAAGAAGCTCCTTCTTGCCCTAGAACAACTCTTACCAAAAGCAGGTTCTTTTTAAAATTGAACTGAAGCCCTATCCTTGTTGCTTCTTCCTCCTGGTCCTGGGGGTATGAAGAATAGGTGTGCTCAGGTGCAGTGTGATGTCGTTGGAAGGAACATGGCCTGTGAAGACAGACAGACATAGTTCTATTCTTACTCCTTGTGAGACTTGCTTATGTTCTTTAATCTCCCCTTGCCTCAGTCGCCTCATTTGCAAAACGAGGGACAACTTATTGACTTGCAGGTAATCGAGGACCAAATGAGATGAGAATATAAATGTGTATTAGTCAGCCAAAAGGGTGCTGATGCAAAATACCAGAACTCTGATGACTTTTATAAAGGGTATTTATTTGGGGTAGAAACTTACAGTTACCAGACCATAAAGCATAAGTTACTGCCCTCACCCAAAGTCTGTTGCCAAGTGTTGGAGCAAGACGGCTGCCAACGTCTGCAAGGATCCAGCCTTCCTCTTCCTCTTAAGGTTCTGTGGTCCTAGCTTCTTCCAATATCAGCTGTAGGCTGGGATAAGTCTCATCTCTCTCCTGGGGCTTGTTTCTCTCTGGGCTCAGCTGCTCTGCTCTCTCCACAAGGCCAGCTGCAACTAGTAGGTGAACAGCTCATCTTTCTTCCTGGGGCCTCTGCCGTTTCTAATGGAGCTTTCTCTCTTTCCTCATGTATCTGCTTCTCTGTATGTTTACTTTCCAGGGATTCAGCATTAAAAACTCCAACTAACTCCTCTGCTCTGTCATTTTCTCTGCGAGTCCCTGCCCACCAAGGGGGCGGAGACTAAAGTCATACTGAAGTGGCCCAATCAAAGCTTTAATCATAATTTAATCGAGCAAAAGTGAAACCTCTGAAATTAAAACAATCTAATATGCCCAGAGGAACAGACCAGTTTACAAACATAATCCAAAATCTCTTTTTGGAATTCACAAACAATGCTAAACTGCTACAAAATAGCTTAGCAGAGTGCCTGACTCATGTGTTTTAGTTTCCCAGCCCCTCAAACAAATACCTTACAATGGGTTGGCTTAACAGCAGAAATTTACTGGCTTATGATTGCAGAGGCTGGAGGCTTACTTCCTCCTGGGGTCCATATCTTCTGACTGGCTGGCAATCTTTGGAGTTCCTTGGCTTTTTCATCACATGGCAATGCATATGGCAGCATCTTCTTTCTCTTTGGGTTTTGTTGACGTCCAGACTCATGCTTCTCCCATGGCTTCTCTCTTTTGTGTCCAATTACCTTTGCTTACAAGGACTTTAGCCACATTAGATCAAGGCCTGCCCTCATCCAGTTTGGGCACACTTTAATAACATCTTCAAAGGTCCTATTTACAAATGGGTTCAACTCACAGAACTAGGGGTTGGGACCTGAACATGTCTTTTGTGGGGCACATGATTCAATCCTGAATACAATGTTAAGGTCAAAATAAAATTAGCTGCTTCTTCCTTCCTTCCCTCCATCTCTCTCTCCCTCCCTCTATTCCTTCATTATTTCCTTAACAATTACTAAGGGCCTAATCTGTGTTGTAGAGAAATAAACAAAATAGGCATGGGTGCATCTCTCATATAGCTTATAAAATAGGCATTTTTCAAGAATTACATAAATATGCAATTAGAAATGTGACAAGAGTATGCCCTAGGCACTGGGGTACAGGAGTCAGTGAGGTAGAGAAAGGCTCTTCTCTTATGGAGCTTTTATTCAAGAGGGCAAGAGAAACAAATAAATACATAATGTAATATAAAAAAATGATGAGCACCGTGAAGAAATGCAAGCAGGATTGTGTGGTTAGGATGGGAGAAGAGAGCTTCTTCAGTCTCAGTGGCTGTGGAAGGCCTCTCTGATGACGTGATGTTTGTATTGTGCCTAAGAAACAAGAAGTCATCTTCAGCCAAGTGAAGATCTGTGGAAGAAAGTTCTAGGCAATGGGAACAGCTGAACAGAATGAGATTCATGAGTTTGAGGGGTACAGTGAAGGTTGGAGCTCAGTGGGGAGAACGGTATGAGATGGCTCTGAAGTGGCAGGTCTAGCACATCTCGACCTGTGGATCTAGGCCATGGCGGGCTGTTCTGTGCCAGGTCACTATGGCAAAACGTTAACCTTTGAGGGCTCTGTTTCCCTGCCTGTAAAACAGGAATACGAATATTTGCAAAACCGACTTCAAGAGGTTTGTTTTGACTATAAACTGAGATCAAATATAACAAAGGCCTTTGTAATTATAAAGCACAATGCCCTTGCGGTTGTCACATCTCATTTGATAAAAACCCTTGGTGACTGAAGAGATGAACAAAAAAATAAGATAACAAAGGTACAAAAGATGGCCAACTAGGCATTCTTTCTTTGTCATTCCTAAAGGGAAAAACAGGAGGCATTTGGACAAGGGTTAAAATTTTTAGCTTACAATACGAAAAGCCTTTTTAACCAAGGTATAATGAATTTTTAGAAACCATTGTCAGGGAGGCAGGTGGATAGCATTTAAATGCCTTGACAAAAACATTCTTTATAATTCAAAATGCAGAAGTGTAAAGGTTAACAATTTGAATCATTCTTGATATTTTCCAAGTGTCAGCCCTGGGGCTACTTTCTTCCTTGCTTAGGATCATCATCTTTCATAGAGGCATGAAATTGCTATTTCCAGGGCTGGATCACCCATCATGGAATGGAAGCTGGGCATGAATGCAAGTGGAAACATTTATTGGGCAGCATCCACACTGTGTTTTTCTCTCCTTTACCTTTCATTTTCTCTTCCCATGTTATTGTGGCCTGGTGATCATGTGGATCATCATGGTCTCATCCCACCTTATCATGGCCCGGCAATCACATGGATCATTGTGGACTTGATCTTGAACCTCATCTTATGCTTATGCATGCCACAAAAACTTGCTAAATTGAGGAGGTCCAGTGCACCATATGCACCTGCATGGCTCTCCAAGGAGCATGGAACCCACAGTATCCAGTGATCTTAATGAGTTGGGTTGGTCTTAGGGAACACTATAAAGAAGGCAAGGTATATCTTCATAACTTTATCCTTTTTTAAAAAACCCAACAGGGTTCTGGGTATTTTCCATTTGCTCTACCTGCTTCCCTCCACACACACTCTCTCTTTGTTCTCTGCTCCAGGAGGCTGACTTACATGGGCAAATAGCAGGGCTACTGTGTTTTCTGGCTTCCATTGGCTGCTCCATGGGGTCTTGGCAAAAGACGGGAGGGAGAGAGGAGAGTGAGTCTAAAGAGATCTCACACCTTCCCTGTGAGATCTCTTTAAACTGAACGTGCCTTGGATGGAAGGTCACAGCCCCTCACAAGTGGACCAGCCCTAGGGACTGACTCTATGATCTTCTGTCAGGATTCCTCTTCTCCTCACCCTCATCTCTTTTGGCATAGGGTTAGCCACAGCTAGCTGCTATTAGCTCCTGTTGCACTATCTCTATGGTTTCCATGCACACCACCCACCCACCATGTTTGTCAACAACCCCTTTCTAAATAAACCCTTTCCAAATCGTCCAATTGGAGGGTGCTATCTGCATGGGACCCCGACGGATATTGGTACCATAGCCCCCGGGCTGACCAAGCCTGTGAGCATGCCCTGTGCTTGGAGGCAACACAGTGTAGTGGAAAGAACTTTTGAGTTCAGCTGGTCAGTTTGAATTCGTTTTGTTATTTCCGAGTTTGTAACTGTGGACAAATTTTATAATGTCTCCACTCCTTTCTTAAAAAAGTGGATAATAATATCTCTTTACAGAGTTCTTTTGAAGCTTGTGTAAAATGCCTACACATAGTAGAGGCTCAATAAACGCTGGTTTTCCCTATCATCACAAATGTGCTTCTCATGGAAGAAAAAATGGTCAGTTGGGATTAGGAGAGAGACAGATAAATTGGTGAAAAGTTGAACTAGGCCAATCCCTATAAAAATCTCCTGATTCAGTCCCAGCGTTTGTTTCGGCCCCTCCACTGCAGAAAAGGGAGCTGAGAGGGAGTGCGTTTCTCCTCAGGTCGCGGCCGTGCTAGTTTTGATTGGAGAAGGCCTTCTCAAACAGCCAATCAGAGCAGGGCGTGGCCAGCCCAGCTGATGTCAGGCACCAGGTGCTGAAATCGCGAGGCTCCCCAGGCTCGGCAAATGGCGGCCTGACAGGAGGGTGACTGACTCAAGAAATGACGAGGTGTCCAAGAATGACCCCTAGACTTGATATATTGTTAAACTTTCATGGAGCTTCACCTCAGAATACACTTCCACTGCTGCCTACCAAACTGTTTCTTACCCTGCTGCCATTTTCTGCCTGCAGGCAATCTGCCCACTTCCATGGTAACCAAGAGTCTGCTGTTTAAAAGCAGAGCCATGGGACACCTGGAGCAGGGTGAGGCGGCTGTCGACCCTTTCCACCATAATCTCTATCTGCAACCCATTCCAAATAAACATACACTTTTATACAAACGCACACACACACTGGAGTCTTATTGCTAATTCAAGACACATCCCCTACATCATGTAATGCATGCCACCTCTAAGTCCTTCTCGTCTGGAAATTCTGGAGTGCCGATGCTGCTCCCCACTATTCCTCAATTCTATTCTGCTGCCCCTATCTGGCACCAGTGCCCGATGGGAAGTCCTCCTGGCTCCCAAATTTAAATTCAATATCTATGTTAAGTAGCTTAGTAGTGTGTCTGATGCAGAGCACATATTTCAGTTTTTTCTTTCCTTCAAGCTTCTTGGAAGCTGCACACAACCTGATTCATGTGGGAAGTTTTATGGGTCACCCTCTCCTTCTTTCCTTTCCGGCTAAGACTGTCCCTTCTAACTCAAAGCATTGGCAGACTTTCCAAAAATAGCTGGCACCTCCCTCCTCCAAACACACAGACTTTGTCATACATAGTTGTTAGTGTTCACGTGCATCCTACGCTCCTATGGGCATACACTGATTCACCATTTACATTTAACAAATGCTTTGTCAGCACCTTCTATGTGCCAGGCTCTGTTTTAGGCACTGGGGTAGTCAAGCAGGCAGGTCAATTAACAGCGGTCAATGAGGCAGATAAGGGCCCAGCCCTTCAGGAGCTTTTGTCCCCCGATATTGACCATTCTCTTCCCCATCCAACAACAAAGCAAAGCAAAACAAAACAAAATACACAGAGAAGTATAGTAAATGGTACTTCAGCCTTTAATTTTGATGACAGTTAATCCCATAAGTGCAAGGGGTGAGTGAAGTGGCAAGGTCAAGTGCTCAGACAACCTGGATTCATGTCCAGGTTATACCGTTTACTGGCTGTGTGCTCTTGAACCAATTATTTTACTCCTCTGTGCCTCAGTTTTCCTTATCTGTAAAATGGGGATACTAATAGCTACCTCTAGGATTTTGTCAGGATTTATAATGCCAGTAATGCAGAAGCCCTTCATAAATGGTAGCTTGTGTTTTAAACCCAGGAACCATGATTACATGACTGATAGCCAACACCACTTTCTAAGCAGAGTCCTAAACATGTTATATATATTAACTGATCTAGCCTTCACAACAACTCTATAGATAGGAACTGTTATTACCATACCCATTTTAATAACAAAGAAATGGAGACATAGAAAGGGGTAGGTAACTTGCCTAAGACCACACAGCTAATGTGTGCCCAAGTTGGGCTTGGAACCTGGGTCATGTGGGTCCAGATTCTGTTCTCCTCTTCATTAGTTTGTGTACAAGGGGTCTAGGCCTCAGCTTAGTTAGGACAGGCTTTGGATTATTGCACCTTTCCCTTTTGAATCAGGAAACATATCAGAAAACAAATGAGTGAGCATGACCATAACATTTTTGATCATGCCCTTTTATTCAAGAGTGGACATGTTGAGACAACCACTAAGGGATTCAAAGGCTCCAGCATCCATGTTCAGTAAAGAAAGGAAATTGGACTGACTCAAAAAAGAAAGTTCACAGTACATGCATCTTGTTAGTTTTTCAACCCCATGTTTCTCTCTAGGATAAGTTCATGTCTCTGTGATGGGGTCTTCATCATCAGTGTGACTTGCTGACGTCTAGGAAATTTAGTTCTGTCTTTCTTTCCTCCCTGGATGAAATGGGCACAGTCATTTTCATGAGATATTGTGGGGATGTTCTCCTTATCCCTGCCAACATAGACCTCCAGATAGCTTGTTGCACTTCATCGGAAATTTGCATTCCCGCTCTCTGTCTTCAGACGTAAAGTGACATGAACTGAATGCATAAAAGCTGATGTTACAGCTTTATGACATTTTCATATTACATATTCACTCCTTAATGTAGTCTAATTTATGTGCTTTTTGACCGCTGCCATGCATTCAGAAAATATCTTTATTAGGTTGTCTGTAACAATACCTAGATCTGTTTCATGTAAGATGGCAATTAATTTAGACTCATCAGTATATGAGAGTGTTCTCCAGTCTCTCCGAAGTTCACCTATCAAAGTAGGAGTGTGAAAGATTAATATGTTTAATTAATAGACAAGATATTCATTTGTTCCTAAGGCTGTCAATTCAAACGGGAGATAGGCATTTTACAAGATATAATTCTAATTGTGGGCTGAGAATTTTAGTGATATTTCTTTATACTGTAGATGAGCATGGTATGGTGATTTGAGGTGGTATTATTCCACCAGGTAATCCCATACAGATATATTATGAATGGATCAAACAGTCTCTGTCTTTCTCTCCACCTCTTGCATATCTATCTATCTATATATAAGGTCAGACATACATTAAGTTATACTACACAAGTGTACACATTCACATACCCTTCCCTTCCTTTAAAGCCCAGCTCAAATGCCACCTCCTCCACAAAGCCTGCCCTGATTAGTCCATCCCACTCCTTCCTCTCCCTTATTTCTTTCATCTAGCAATCATGGATAGTGACACACAGTTTGAGATTAGAATTATCATCTAACTACTTCAGGAGAGTATGTTGCCCAGATAAGATAAGGGACCTATGAGGAACTCTGATGGGATATATCCAACAGTGCCTGATGGAGTAGGTATTCAATAATTTTTAGTTGCCACTAATATGAAATACTAATTTTTTTTGTATGCCTCATGTCATGCAGTATTTCTTTGCTTGATTCATTAATAACTAATTAAGGATAATAATGTGTAGTAAATCATTAAGCCTTAAAAAAAAAGTCAGAAACTCTTTAGCTCCAGAGAAATGTTTTTCCCTAGAACAGGAAGTTTTTCATCAAGGTAGTTTTCCCACGAAACAACGTGTGTAGGGGCAGCATTCAGGGTCGTTTTTAAAAATCTTGAATCTGAGCTGCTTGTAGAATGTTGCCTTGAAGTCAACCTCCCCTCTGGGTGGTCCTCAATAGAGAGAAAATGATAAATGTGAAGGGCTCGCCGCTGATTCCACGGCTGGGATGCCCAGGGGCAAGGTCGGCACGCGGCTTGCTTTCGTCAGTGTAAAGGGCAGATCGACTGTCTTCCATGTGTCTGGATCCTATTTAATTTAAATAGACTCTGGGCTACTGCTGTCAAACAAGTTTTGTGATTTCTTAGTCTGTTGATCACAAATATTCATGTGAGGCAATATTTCCACAAGGAATTACATCAGCATAATGCAAAGCCCAAGACCATCTTCAGATAACTCCTGGCCAGGTTTGTGGTGTTAAGCACTGGCCAGCCCTATAGACGACTGTAGGTTTCCTGGTTTCCCGGTTTCAATGCCAGTTAGGAACTTGATTAAATGTTCCAGAATCAGGACCTGTCTTTCCCTATCAGCTGGTGGATTCCTGTTTATCGCCTCCATAATTTACCATTTTGTCCAGAGAAAAGGCTTAGAATGCAGGGAAGCTTGTAACAGGTGTAGTGTACGTTCTTGTTTTCCCTAGTAGCAGATGGTGCTGAAAGGAGATCATCTCTGTGGGGCCATTATGGGATAATACGCGGGAATAAATAAGCACAATGATAGGTCTCAGCAAAGGCAGAGTCTCAGGTTGGGTCTGCATTTGGAAATGGTACATACACACGGAGCAGTTTTAGCTGGTGGCTCCTAGCTATCGGTTCAGAAAGGCTTTTGAAAACTCTCTTCCTTTCTCTTTTATTTTCTTCCATATAAACCTTCTCCCACAAATCAACCAACCTGCTTCTCACTTGAATTATAGGTAGTGTATTAAAAAGGACCTAAGTAAAGTAAAGTTCTTTACAACTGTGCTTTGTACTAATAGGGAGGAGGTAATTTCCCTTGGAGTTCCTCCCCAACTGCCAGCAATTTCTTTTTTATTTTAATAGATTTGATGAGACCTGGTCTTTGATCTTGCCCTCTTAAAAACCAAAGGAGTAACGGAAGGTTAATTCCAGCAATTTTACCCTGATGCACTTCTGTTATTTTGCTTGAAGGACACGGCGTGAATATAATTTAACCGGGTATTGCACTGTGGATATGCTTATTTTCTTTTGTGCAAGATAATTTTCATCTTTTCTGGGAAAACTATACCCCACTGGTCTTATATATATATATATATTTAAATAAATATATTCTTATATTTCCCATATTGAAATACATTTTTAAAAAAATTAGAATATGCCTGAACAGTATTTCAGCAGTTACTAGGCTCATCTTTTCCCTCTCCTTGTTTAAATTTTATTTCTTAATATCCTAGCCTCAGCAGTATGTGAGGAATATTGTTCCCTTGGCCTAATGCAATTTTTTTCCCCACGTGATGTATTCTTAGTCTTTCCCTTATCTTTCCTTCCGTTGCTAACACTACTCTTTAATCCATTTGGGGCTAAAATGCACTGAAAGCAGATACAAACTAGTTTAACATTCTGCCCGATTCTTTAACACAGCTGTGCTCATCACCGAAAAATTTTGTCTAGCAGTTGGTTAAATGCCCTTCACTCCTTTGAAGGAAAAAAGAGAAAAAAGATGGTGCACAGAGACAAGCTTATTAAACATATTTCCCACAGCATCTGAGTGTGTATGTGTGTGTGGGGGGGTATGCACGCCTGTAGGTTTATGCATATAATCATATAGCCACGATTAGATTAATCTTTTTATTTCTGGCACCATAATTATTAATGCTTTCTGAAATCTCATTATACATCTAGATCTAAGATTTACTGAAGTGTTTCTTTTCCTTTGTTAAAAAAAAAAAGGTATTTAATGTAAAGCATTTAAATCGTGGCTTTTGTATTGCCGAATTCTATGTGAATTTAAGCATGTGAACCATGGTTAACCTCTGCAGTGAAAATGTCTGTGGACTCCAGTGGGTTAATTTTTGATTGCCTGCTCTACCTGCATCCTCCGAACTGAAAGAAGCATGCATCAGAAAGAACAAAACAGACTGTCTTTGTGTTGTCACGTGCATCTGCTTCTAAATTTCAGTCTGAAACATAAATGGTAACAAGGATTGAAAGAGAAAACCGAAACATGATCTCTCTAGAACTGGAGTTATTCCATTGGAAAGCTCTAAATTAATTATCTCTCTGGTTTTCTAAACACTGGGTGCATGGGTGCTGATGGGGTGTGGAGGGCAAAAGAAGATTCATAAAAATTAGATAAATCTGAAAGAACCCTTTGTCACCCACTCTACCCTCCAATTTTGGCTAAATTGTCAAACAACAACCATTGGGATATAAACAAAGTTAATAGAATGATTCTTTTAAAAGAATCATCTTGTGTCTAAGAGTAACGAACATGCAGAGACGGCAAAATTATCATAATGCTAATCATATAGATAAGCTTATTAAATAAAAACAATACATTCTACAATTTAAAATCACATAAAAATCGCTTTAGTGGGACAATTTAATATGAGTTCCTTTTAATATTTGCCATGTCTAATCAGCCTGAGCTTTATTTTATAGTTAATATTTATTTATATTTTTAAATTATCTTTTTTTAAAAAATATCATCTTCGAGTGCAATTACCCATTCCTGTCTAGTAGGAATAAATTTGCTCCAGAGTTACTGCAAGATAAACAAAGCTTAGAAACCATAATTTGTCCATTGTATTTGTCTAGTTAATAAAGAGAGGCATTTTATTTTCCCCTGGTGACCACTTGTACTTTGTTCAGTAATTAAGGAAGTAAGCCATGCCCCTGGATTTTAGCCTTTTTATAACCTCTGCAGATCTGTATGGAATGCCAGAGCCCACCGGGTTATGGTGTTAGACAGTTATGGAAAAGCTTGTGATGAAATCAGGGAGGATTCTAAGTAACACTTTAACATTAGCGCCAACAATTTAGTCAATATCAAATATATCAAATATATGTTGCCTGTAAACAATCTGCAGCTTTTCAGCATGTCTGTTTCAGATTTTTCAGAAACAGGTCTTCAGACACAATGCAATAAGTTCAAAAAATGTGTGTCATCGCTGTATATTTATATTTATGCATTTGCTTTCTGTGGATGCTGCATCTTTGCTGCCAAAATGAGGGTTTTAATCCTGGCTCTACCACTAATTAGCTGCAGGACCTTGGGAAAGTTGTTGAACCTCCCTAAGCTTTTGCTTTCTATAGAAGGAGAATAATGATATTGCTTCCCTTTAGTTTTAGTTTGAGGATTACATGAGATTATGCACGTAAAAGGCACTTTGTATGACGCTTAACGCGTAATAAGAGTTCTAGAAATATTTTAATTATTACCATTGATAAAATGTATCTATATACAGACAGATTGTGTTGGGCTATAAAGTTATGATGCTAATTTTTGCATGAATTTCATGAAATCATTCTATTTACTTTCTTTTCACTTTATCAATACAAAGCAAAATTATAAGTAATCATAATTGGGATGTGCTCGTCCTGCCTTGCTCTGCTCGAGCTTTAAGTTTCCATTCAGATGTTTTGTCTTCCTGGGAGCCTCTCCTTGCCCTACTCCCCCCAGGAGCTGGGACCCCATATTCTGTGTGGGACAGCCCTCTGAGCCCTCCTCCAGGAAGTCTCTGTCATTGAAGTGTATTATAATCGTTGGTTTCTGTGCTTTCTGTCTTCTACAGGCATGGAACTTGTTGGCTTGTTTGTCTTGGTATCCCCACTGCTTTGTACATGTGGTCATAGCAAAAGATCAATAAATATTTCTGGAATAAATATGTGAAATAAAAAATATCATTATTCATGCAAAAATGCTGATCTTCTTTTACTGATATTTATTGTTCCTCCTTATACTATTTTCCCCCTTATGTTATCTTTAAACATGGTTTCACTTTTTATTCAAGCAATCTTCAGAAATTGTGGCACATCCTTTAAAAATATGTTATGTCGTGTGGGATTTAGGTGAAGTACATATCATTTCATTCACTCCCCTTAAGATTCCATGAGGTAGACACTGAGCTGGGTGGGGAAGCCAACTTTTCTGAAACTGACACGTTTTCAGCTCTTTTAATTAGTATGTTGACATGTAAATTGTTGAGACTAACATGACAAGAGACCAGAGGAAGAGCATGCGATTGAGGTTATCTAAGCACGACACTGGTTTTTGGTATTTGGTTTCCTACTTACCGATAGCACAGGCATCAGACTTCCAAATTGACCCTGTAAACTGACTTGCTTCCTGAAGGTGAGAATCTTGCTCTATCCCTTCCTCGGGCTAGGTTTTATGAGTTTGCACATGAGCATCTAAGGCTCAGAGGGGTCGCACACTTGCTTGGGATTGCATCATCAGACCCTAAGCTTTCTCTGCGTACCAGCCTCAGGTTGCAAGGAGATACTTTATCTGCCAGTGGGGTCAACGTAGCTACTCCCTTGGGGAACCTGCCTGGCCACTGTCTGAAACATCCATGAGTGACTAATTCCTGAACCCAAGGACACAGCCCCCGGAGCCTCCTCTGTCTTGGGCAGGGAGGCCAGCAGGGCACAGGAGCATGGCTGGGCAAAAAGGGGCTGCCAGGTGGGGAGCTGCTGGGGATGCTGACCTAAAATGGACAAACATCTCTGGAATAAGTCAGCAAAATGTAATATTCTTGCTCCTGCCAAAGTAGACAATAAATCTGAGTGATCGTGCTCATGTGTGTGTAAAACCTTGACCTGTGCAATAGCAGAACCAGCAAAAATTCTGAAAGTGCATGGTTAATGCCCTTTATCAGGAATGAGTATTCTTATGTTAGTATCTAAATTTTAGCTCCTTAAATGTATGTGCTGAGAAGTTTTCTAATTTCCCCTTTCCCCCCCAAAATTACAAAAATAATTTAGGCTGTATAACAAATATACAGCCTAAATTATTTTTCCAGAAACAGAAAACAGCATAAGACTGTTCAACACAAAGAATTTGGATTTAACCATAGACCAAAGTTAATAGCATAATTATAATAATATTCTTTCATCAATTGTAATAAAGACACCACATTAATGCAAAGTGTTAATAACAGGAAAAATTGTGTGCGTGTGGGGGGGCTTATATGGGAACTCTGTATTTTCTGCATGATTTTTCCATAAACCAACAACTTCTCTAATTAAAAAAAAAAAGTGTAAATATCACCCACCAATTAAGAAAAAAAGAAAGAAAGAAAACTGGAGAGAGCACAAGTATTACAGAAAAGGCAGTAATGTTTTATTGCCCATCTCCCTTCCTCACATTTTTTTTTCTGGCTAATGGCTCTGCTTTGGCTGTGGTAGTAAATTGGTAAATAAATCTATTTCTTTATATAATTTGTTATTTATTATATAAACATAAATACATTATATAAATATAAATATAATTATACTTACATATATAATTTTACTAGTTAAACATCAGTTTTTCCCTTCTTCCACTAAATAAATGTTGAATGGATATTTAAAGAATATTGGTTTGGAGGCATGTCAAATCATTAGCCAGCTCAGGGAGTCAAACTTTGAGACTGTGTGTAGGTGATATTTTGTGTGGTGGTAAAATTATATGAAACTTCTATTGGGTACATTATATTTTGAAAATTAACTGCAAATAAAAAATGATAATTCTTAGGATGTTATTTTACTTGTATAGACATATCAATGACTCTCATATTCAGCATAAGGTTAACTTTTTGCCTTTGTTTGGCACGCTTTCATGTAACATTCATTTTCCTCTATTATGGACTAAGCATATGGAACACAAAGTTGATCAATGCATGGCTCATAACTTTAAAAAGCTTACAAATCAAGAAGAGGAGAGAAGAATGAGAAGAATGCCATCCAAATAGCTACAATCCAAGGCAGGACATGGCCAGCACACTAAGAGAGGTACTAAGTTGCAGGCAAGTTCAGAGCCCTGAGAGGCCCTGTATGTTTGGGAGGATTTGGAAAGGCTTCTTAGAAATGGTACCTTTAGATCTAGGTCTCAAAATATGGGCTGGACTTTGCCGGGAGTGGAAGGGCAGGTGGAGATAGGAGGGTATCTCAGGCAGAGGAAACAGTGTGAACCAAGTAGTGAAAAAGAAAACTTTGTTGGGTAGTATTTGGGGCACAGGACATAGATGTGTTGGCTGGAGTAACAGGCACATTGGGGAGAAGTGGGAGAAATGTCTGGACAGTTAGGTTAGGCTCAGATCAGGAAGGAACTTAACCATGTGGTTAAGGCATTTGGATTTTCTTCTGAGGGTATCATCACCAGAGGTGCATAAAAGGAGATGGCAGGACTGACTGTGCTTCCGGAAGATTCTTCTCATAGTGGTGTGCAGGTCTCCCATGATTTTAGGAAAAAGTCCCAAATCTTTTTTTTTTTTTTT
>JAQZBX010037972.1:0-23583 GCA_029593785.1 Cabassous unicinctus | reverse complement strand
GGGGGGGATAAATAAATAAATAAATAAATAAATCTTTAAAAAATAAAAAAATAAAAAAAAATAAAAAGCCTCAAGCAAAAAATAAATATGACTTCCTCTACCACATGAACCTAGTTCTTGACAGTAGATGGCTTGTCCCCCAAAAAAGGTTAGAGTCCACTCTATGCAGAGTCCTATGAATAATATAATGAGCATAAAAGCACTTGGCATGTTGCCTGTGTAGTCAAGCCTCAAAAAAAATGATGAGTTGAGAAAATATTACTCAGGATCTTGACATGACACTGGACACTGTTATATGCGCTACTTGTTACAAAAGAGGGAGGACATGAGTACTGCAGGGAAACCAACACTTGAGAGGAAGGGACATCCTTCAGGCCCATTATCCATTTCTGTTTATTGGATCTGCTGTATTATAAGATGGAAGAGTGACAGAAGGTCTCTTCCAGGTAGCTTCTTAACACTGGGTACAGTAAGGAACATCAAGTACAGGGAGATTCTCTAGTCTGAACCCCTCTGGTACTTGGAGGTTTCCTGAAAAGACAATCCAGCCACATAATAAAGTTAACAACCCACTTATATGCTTTATATGTTTGGGTATTTAGGATCAGTTTTCCTGTAGGAGTTTACCTGTATTTTTAGATAGTAGCAACTAAACTGAGCCAAATATAGCTAATACATTACAAACTAAACTAAAATTCTCCAAGAGCTCTCCGCTTGTAGCAGGTTCTTTTAATGTTATGAAGCACAGAACTGTATGGCCAGCAGAAAGACAGAGCTGCTAACAATCCCATTTGGGGCATGGTTAGGAAGCTCTGTTGACACATGAATACATTTCATAGGATTATCATAAAATTGTGCCCTGGAAATTGAACAGCCATGGTGCTGCATTTTAGACTTCACATTTCTAATGAGCTATAGTAAAGTAAACATTTTAAATAGGTATAAGAATAGGCATTACTTGCAGTCACAAATGTATGTTCAGTTGAAGTGCTTTTGAAGCTCAATTTAACAAAGCAAACAAATCTCCTGGCATTATTAACATAATTGTTCTCACTGTTGGATTTTGATTTCTAAAAAGTTATTTAAGGAAAGGAAAAAAAAAAAAAAAAAACCCAAACCAACGAAAAGAAATGTAACTAAAATTGAACCACTTTTCCTTTTATTGTGCCAGATTAAAAAGAAAAGAAAAGAAAAAAAGCCCCAAATGTTCACTCTGACACTTCCCCTGACTTTCCTAACAATGGCCAGTCCATTTAACTCAGAGTTCATACTTCACGTGTAATTTGGGGTTAAATTCAGCTATTTGCTGAGCCATCAGCAGGCTCTGGAGTGGGGCTCGACAGCATTCATCTGTTAGTAAAACTCTAGGCTGCGGGATAGTTAAAACATAGAGCTCCCCTCCCTGCCTTTCTGAGGACAGAAAAGGACTCCAATATTCATTTTACACCAAAGTGGGGGAAGCTTGACTATATGTAAGTTTATCACCAATTACCTGTGTAGGATTTGAAGGGCTGTTGTCCCTGGAATATTTGAAGAGCAGAAGTGGAAATGTGAGTGGTAACATCTAAACTGTGGGGGCAAGGCAATTAAAGCAGTGATCATTTGGAACCTCTGAGCACAGAACAGTAGTATGAGGTGATCTACCCATGCTTCTGTGGCAACTGGCAGCTGGCAAAAAAAGCAGATAATGTAGTCTCAGCACATTGCTTTCCAACAAGCTATAGTGGTCTCCAATTTTGAATAAACCCCAAAACAAACATCCTTCCTGTGATGTCATTTGACTATGGCAGATCCTCAAGTAGCAAGTGTGCCATTGGCACAGCAGTCCACATCAGCAGAAGCAGTGGGAGCTCAGAGTCGCAGGTGTACTTGTAGAAGTTGGCGAAGGCACAGCATGGCATTGGTAGGAGGGGCATTCTTCAAAGATTTACACGTTGATTTCAAACAGTCATGCAGTTGAACTGAGTTAAAATTAGAAGGAGACACATTTGTGTGAATAATCCTATAAACCACTGACAATTTAAAAAAGCATTCCTGCCAAGAATACCACTTACCTGATACATTATTTTTATTAAACACCAAGATTGTGCTAGATACATTTTAGAGGAAGGGTGAAGAACCACTTACCTAATTTATCCCGAGACTTAATTTCAAGTAGTATAGCACTGTAGCCCATTAAAATAATTTCCTTCCTAATAGGTAACATAGCTATCTTATTCATTCAGAATAGTTCCTCTGAAGACTTAGTAAGAGAAGTTGAGTGGTGAAAGTCCACAGATGATTTATTTTTTGTCCATGTAATTTTGGTTTTTGTTCTTTATTCCCACCAAGAGATATTCCCATTATCCTCACCTGGACAGGACTAGAACAAAAACCTAACGGGGCCAAGGGCAGGGGGAGGAGGGAAGTAAACAAGAAATTTAATCTGTTCCCAAATGTGATCTTCAGAAATTGTGAACTGTGAAAGTTCTAGTCTCTCAAATATCAGGCAACCAGATACTTCTAAATGTAAATAATAGTAGATATTAATAAGTATTTTGTGCACTTTACATACATGTAGAATTCCATACAGAGATCCTTTTTTTCTCAAGTTTGAAAATAAAAGCAGATAAACCAATTGCTGGGACAGAAAAGACTGCTTTAAATCACTATAGCTTACTAAAAATTTAAAAAGCACTGATCATTAGTGAAATCTTTCTTTGTTAGATATTACTCAACGGAAAAGGACTTTATCTCCATTTCATAGACCTAGCTTAATATAGTCTCCTTTGTCTCTTCTACATCTTTTCCCTTTTTTGAGATTTCTCCCACTTTGTACATCCTAACTTCTTTCTAGGTCTCTTTTTTCCAAAATAGTATTAGCCAATCCATGACACTTGTGGCACATGGGCTTTTTTTCACATGCAGTCTGTTTCTTATCATTTGTTTTAGAAGATAATGTTACATTAAACTCACTATGATCTACTGGAGTCTACTTGTCTCCTTTTGTTTATGGTGACTACAGAGGATACTCCATTAGCCCAACTGGTTTAACTATTTTGGAGTGAATTATAATGAAAATTTTCCTTTAGAGTATGTTACCAAATTAATGACTTTGCTATTTCCCACGATTTTATACCACCTTAATTGCATGAGTATTCACACACATTCATGTACAATAATTAATAGGGATAATGAAAGGGGTGGAGGGCACTTGAATATTTAAAAATAAAAGGTTTTGATTTTATGACCTCCATGTTTCCTATCACCTTCAAAATGTTTGATTCTGTGAAAGAGGTTATTGTGGTGTGTTTTGAAAAACAAAATTTTTTTGAGGAAATGGGACACTTGATGCAGATAATTTATTGTAATCATTTTCAAACTTTCAACATATTCTGAGTGGTTTTTTATATTCAAAATCCCCAATACCTGGAGCCAATGAAGTAGATTTAAATAAATCCATCATCAATGTCTTTCAAAACACATAGAGATAGAATGGAACCCTGGTGTTCTAAACAGTGTTGTTATCACTTTGCATTTGCATAATGCCTTTGTCAGTAACTCCAGGATTTCTTTCTCAAAGGAGAAGAAATAAAGTTGTTGAGAAAGCATATAAAAGACAATGTTTTCTGCATGGCAAAGAGTGAAAGAATGGCTCTAAAAGTCCAGTTTACAGATCCTGTGGTAGGAAGGTATCAGTGAGACCTAACTTGAGGTATAGACTTATAAGAAAGGAAGCTTTCGTTTCTCACCTGAGTCCTGGTAACCATAAAGAAGGTTATCACTAAATTAAGGAGTTCTGTGTACCTGATCTAATGATTTAAAGATGTGTGTGTCTGTGGGCTTTGGTGTCTGTAAATGCTGCTAGAGGAAATTGAATCCTTTAGGAGAGGGACTTTACTATAAAAATGATCAAAAGGGAAGAACCTCAGCATTATTGTTGATGTCTTGAGTGGTAGCCAGAGCAGAAAAGAAATTTTCATTTAATATTGTAGCATTTTGACTTACTGCCACATAACCACATAGATCTCTCAGAAGGACAGTTCTCTTGAGATCTCTACTCTATAAGAAGGGCATAGTTGAATAGCTGAGTTTAAAATGGGTGATAGAAAGGAGATTAAATATGTAACCAACACACGTTAATAATGGACTCAGAAATGAACATTATTAGATCCAAATTGTTAGCAAGTCATTGAAAGTAAATGAAGGACTCACCGAAGTAAATTTGAACCAGATATTGGCATCTTCATGAATTGCCTGGCTCAAATATTATGTCCAGTGTGTTGTGAACTTTGTTAAAAGTGGATATTTAGTGATCATTAAAATGATTTTAAATTAGGCGTTTGTTACTGCCAGAAGTAGATGGACCATTTATCAAACTCGGTATGACAAATATACTTTATGAATTATTTGCAATGGTTGTGGGACAGGTATCTCAAAAAACGAACAACATCAAATGAGCCTGTCATACTTAGAACAATTTAGAAAAAAAAGTATTAGACATGCATATTGAATTTTAGCCTCCTTTCCATGTTAATGTTAAATTATAAAGCTTTCCTTGGTTGTATATCGTTCTTATTACCTCAAGTATGCAATGAATATATGATCTGTTTATAAGTCTCATCATGCAAGGTACTAAATGGACAGGGAGCAAATATATTGTACCACAGTTTAGCTCTGTGTTTAGTAAGCCATTACCATCATCCTTCCTTACCAGGCAGAGCTGCCTGTTTTGTCCATATAACCTTTTCCTTTTGCTAGTCATGCCTATGGGAAGATTGTTCAATCCAGTCTTGGGTTCATTTGGTCTAGGAATTAGAAAAGAGCTGTGTAGCTGTGAAATGCAGCCTATGTAAAATTAACCTATTGTAAATCCTTAATGATTGAGAAATGTAACAACATGGATGAACCTTGAAGACATCATATTGAGTGAAATAAGCCAGACACAAACGGACAAAAACTGTATGATCTTACTGTTGTGAACTAATTATAATAAGCAAACTCATAGTGTTCGAATCTACCATATAGGTTATCAGGAGATAGACTGGGTTTAGAGAATGGGGAGATGATGCTTGATTTGTCCAGAATTTCTATTTAGGCTGATGGTAAAGGTTTGGAAATGGATGATGGTAGCATATTATTGTAAGTATAATCAATAGCACTAAGCTACATAGGTAATTTTGGTTAAAAGGAGAAACTTTAGGATGTATATATTACTAGAATAAAAATGAAAAGATAAAACATAGGACTGTACAGCACAGTGAACCCTATTGTAGACAATGGGCTATAGTTAATAGTACAAGTATAAGAATATTCTTTCATGAATTATAATAAATGTATGATACTAATACAAGGTGGAAATGGGAAAAAAATATACCTAATGTAAATAATGGATGATAGGACTCATCTTTCATCAGTTTTAACAAAGGTAACTACTGTTAAAAAGAACAGTAAAATTGGGAAACGGATATGGCTCAAGTGATTGGGCTCCTGTCCAGGGTTTGATGTAGGAGGTCCAGGGTTAGATTCCTGGGGCCTCCCGGTGAAAGGCAAGCTGGCCCACGCGGAGTGCTGGCCCGCACAGGAGAGCTGACGCAGCAAGATGACGCAACAAAAAGAGACACAGAGGAGAGACAATAAGAGACACAGCAGACCAGGGAGCTGAGGTGGCGCAAGAGATTGAGCACTTCTCTCCCACTCTGGAAGGTCCCAGGATTGGTTCTTGGTGCCGCCTAAAGAGAAGACAAGCAGACACAGAAGAACACACAGAGAGCAGACAGTGAGCGCAAAACAACGAGGGGGGGGTGGTGAGAAATAAATAAATCTTTAAAAACATAATACAATTATTAAAAAGTGCTATCATCAATTGTAACAAATGTTCCACACCAATGTAAGGTGGTGGTAGAGTGGTGTATGGGAATCCTGTATGTTATGCATGATTGTTTTATAAACTCACAACTTCTCCAATTAATATATATATATAAGCTGTGCAGCTGTGAAATGCAACCCACTTTTAAAATTAACCTATTGTAAATTCTTAAGGATTGAGAAATTCTGCAGTTTGGCATAATTTGTGTTTTGTGCTGCAGCTAGAATAGCAAACAGCAGAGATGATACAGGTCAGAATGAAGTGCATTTGGAAAAACAAGTTAAGGAAAAGAAACTTGACAGACATTGTGCTTGGTTCAAGCCAATATGCTGGGCCCTCTGCCTTTCATCAGTCACACACCACTTCATTTGCCACCCACAGACTCTCCCAAGTGGAAAGTAATACTTGGAAGTAATTGCTTTAATTACAGTTTATTACACAAGAAGTAAAGTCATTCACAAGTATAGTCTACCTTTGCCAACTTTAATACTTTTTCAACCTAGGGCCTAGATTCCTAGGGAAAAGGAAGACAGCATAAAAGTTTTTGATTCATGAAGACTCAGAATTTGACTCTTGGTACCAAAATAAATTAACTCCGTATCCTTACGCAAGTTACTTAAGCTCTCTGGTCTTCAGTTGCCGCATCAGGAAATCTCATAGGATTGCTATTCAGATTAAATTAAATACTGTATTTGAGAACCTAGTAGGGGTGCAATATGCTTCTCTGCCACATACTAGCTATGAGACCCTGGTCAAATTACTTAATTCCTATGTTTCTTTATCTGTAAAATGGGAATACTAATAATACCTACATCCTAAGGGTTATTGTGAGGATTAAATAAATTAAACCATGCAAAGCACTTATTACTGTGCTCTATACCTAAGTAGTACTCAATAATTATTAACCAGTCTGGTTTGACAGATGTTAAATAGTTAATCAAAAAATAAATTTATATTTACAAATATTGATAAGTAATGTAAAGGAAAACGTAGGCTACTCTAATACAATTTATAAGAGCTGTAAAGATAAGCAGGGGCTATGTAATTAAAGGCCTTGTAATGGGAAGCCATTGGCAAGGGAATGACATGATTGAATACATGTTCTTTTTTAACTGGTGATTTGTTTCTTTTTTGTTTTAATTCAACTTTTAAAATTTACATACAATAAATTCACTCTTTTTAGTGTACAGTTCTGTGAGTTTAGACAAATACATGTTGGCATAGAGCCACCACTAGAATCAAGATACAGAACAGCTCATCACTCTCCCAAAAAATCTCACATGCCACCCCTTTGTAATCAACCACTACTCCCACTCCCAACCCTTGCAACCTATAATTTTACTTTTTCCAGAATGTCATGTAAATGGAATCATATATTCTGTAGCCTTTTGAGTCTGGCTTCTTTAACTTAGCATAATGTATTTTAAATTCATCCAAGTTATTACACTCATCAGGGCTATTTCCTCTTTGTTGCTAGATAGTACTCCATTATATAGCTGTGCCACAATTTATCTTTTTACCCATTGATGAAGGGCATTTGGGTTGTTTCCAGTTTAGGGTTATTATGAATCAAACCACTGTGACATTTTATACAAGGGATTCCTGGGTATTATAGTAAGTATAAGTTTAACTTTATAAAGAACTGCCAAACTGTTTTCCAAAGTGGCTGTACCATTTTGCATTCCCACCAGCAATGTATAAAAGTTACTTTGCATCCTCTCCAGCACTTGATATTGTTAATTTTTTTTTTTTTTAGTCATTCTAATAGAGGTATAGTGATATCTTATTGTGATTTTAATTTGCTTTTCCCTAATGACTAATGATGTTGAGCATATTTTCATATACTTTTTGCCATCCATATATCTTCTTTGGTGAAGTGTCTGTTCCACTCTTTTGCCCATTTTTAAATGGGATTGTTTGTTTTCTTATTACTGAGTTTTGAGAATTCTTTATATATTCCAAATATAAGTTGTCAGATATGTGATTTACAAGATTTTATTCTAGTCTTGTCTTTTTATTCTCTTAACAATAGCTTTAGTAGAATATAACTTTTAAATTTTGATGCAGCTAATTTATCCATTTATTATTTTATGGATCATACTTTTGGTGTTGTTTCTACAAAATCTTGCCTAATCTTAGGTCACAAAGATTTTCTTCTGTTTTGTTATAGAAGTGGTATAGTTTTAGGTTTTATGTTTATGTCTATTTTCTGTTTTGAATTAGTTTTTTGAGTAAAGTGAAAGATGTGGGTTGAGGTTCATTATTTTGCATATGAATATCCAATTGTTCTAGCACTGTTTGTTGAAAAGACTATCCTTTCTCTATCGCATTACCTTTGCACCTTTGTCAAAAATCATTTGAGCCTATATATGGATCTGTTTCTGGGCTATCTAATCTATTCCATTGATCTGTATGTCTCTCCTTTCACCAGTATCACACTGCCTTGGTTACTGTATCTTTATACTAAATCTTAACATCAGTTAGTGTCAGTTGTCCAGCTTTGTTTTTTTTCAAACCTGTTCTGATTATTCTCATTCTTTGGCCTACATATAATTTTAGAATCAGGTAGTCTATAAATTTTGGTTGTGATTATGTGGAATCTATAGATCAGTTTGGAAAGAATTGGCCTCTTAACAATATTGAATTTTCCAATCCATGAACATGATATATCTTTCCATTTTTTTTTAGGTCCTCTTTGAATTCTTTCATCAGTAGTGTTTTATAGTCATCAGCATACAGATCCTATGCATATTTTTAAAGATTTATACCCAAGTATCTCATGGTTTTAGTGCTATTGTAAATGATACTTTGTAATTTTTTATTTCCAGCTGTTCTTTGCTAGTGTATAGAAATAAAATTGGTTTTTGTATATTAACCTTGATTTCTATAGCCATGTTAAACTTATTTATTAGTTCTGGGAGCTTCTTCATACATTCCTTTTATGTAACTAATCATGTTGTCTGTGAACAGAGATAGTTTTATTTTTCCCTTTCCAAAAAGACATACAGTCTAAACTTAAAATAAGAACAGATGAGGAAAACTTGTTTCAAGAGCGTTTTGTGCCTTTAATACTTTTGAACCTTCCTTTGGTGTCTCCACCATTCTTGGAACTGTCTTAGGCAGGTATAAGGAGTTAGGTTACCAGAAGCATGAAAACACACTGCCTGCTGCAGGAACACCAAGTGCTGTGTCACGTGAGGCCCAATGTTACTGTGTTTTCATGTGACTGGTTTTTTACGCTTATATGTGCATATGTCTTTGTACCCAATTTCAGCCAATATCTGAGCAGGAAAATGACTGTTTGTTTCATACTGTATTTATTGTCCACAGAGTACAAGCCCCTGTAACAACTGGTAGGATATAAAATAGCACTGTAGCATTGGATAGTGAGACCTATATTTGAGACTTGGCTGTGCCACCTTTCTAGCTGTGACTTTGGGTGAGTGAATTACTCTAAACCTTGGTCTCCAAGGCTGTAAAAGGGCATTAATATAATTCTTACCTTATAAGGTTGTAGTTCAAATTAAATTAGATTTTAATTTGTACATCACTAACTATATAGTGCTTGACGCATACTAAGTGTTCGATAAATAAATAATATTTATTTATATAAAAATGAATCAGACTGTTCCATAAAATGAAGAATTCTTTCCCTTTCCTATACTTGTTCTTCACTGTCAAAAGAGGAAATGCTGCTTTTAATCCAGTAATAGCAAAGACTAGTAGTGGCATCACCTTCTTCTTAGCCACCCAGAAATAGAAAGTACAAATGCATTATGTTCATTCATGTGACACTTGCAGACATTTAAGCCTTACAACTTTGGGGTTTTTTGGGGGGGTTGGTTAGGGAAGGTAGGAGGAAGCAAGGAAGAGAGGCTTAGAGATAATACTGGCTTGCTTTACTTACCCAACCATCAAAAGTACAAATGTTTATTCATCAATTCTAACAAATGTACCACAATATTGTAAGGTGTTATTAATAGGGGAAGATGAGGGAGGGGGGTGTATGGGAATCCCTTATACTTTCAATGTAACTTTTCTGTAATCTAAAACCTCTTTAAAAGCACACACTGGTTGATAAACTGAGTCCCATGATTCTCTTGAATTCAGTAAACGTCTTTCCTGACAGTCTGCTCTAGCCTGAGGACTGTGCAGACAAGGGAGAGACCAATTAGGAGTACCTATTTTAGTGACCCAGATCAAAGTGAGCAAAATTAACTTGGTAGAAATTCACATTCCGTCACATGATCTGGTTTCTGCATCTTGAACAAAGTTTTTCACTACTCTAGTTGGTTTCCACTAAGTGCTAGATATAAACCTATGGGTAGGGCTAGAGACTAGGATCTGAGGATGAATGAAAAAGACTTAGGGCAGAGGCTACCAAACTTACTTGGTTCATGGTGCCTCATACACAGCACCTCTAGGTCAAAAGAAATACCTAACAATTCCATTTATTAAATAGACAGATCCAAACAACTTAGTAAGTGTTTATGTCCTTTAGTTTAGTGTACTAGTTTAACAAATTAGTACATGTAAGGGCTACATAACTTCTCAAACTTTGGAATCAGTTTGGACACTACCACCACTCCCATTTCCTATTCCACATTGATTTTTCACATACTTGATACTTGGTTTTTATCACAGTAACTGCTGAAAATTCAGTTTTGCAAAGTTATGATGCCATACAAAGAAATCTAATATTGAAACTGTTAACTCCCTCCAACAAGTAGTTTGTATGTCCGACACAGATGTTACTGTGTTTCCCTCAAAAATTTAAAATATCCCTTAGCACTTCCCATCCCCCTTGAGTTTGCTGCAGTACCCTGGGGCACCTGTGGACTTAGGACCTTATCCCAAGACTTTATTTTCATTAAATGTTTATTTCTTCTTACCTTTTTGTACTACCACATTAGAAGCCAACCTGATGCTTATCTTTTATGAAACATGGTTTATTTAAGGAATTTTTTATTTAAAATTAGGAAAGTTATGCATGTATGCTGTAGAAAATTTAGAAAATACAGTAAAACACAGAAAAAAAAAGTCACTCCTAATTTCACTGTCCAACAATAACCACTACTAATATATTATCTGTCCAATTATTTTGTATTAAGATTTGCTATATTTTGAATACCTATGACTAATCTGATTTTATTAGTAAATGATAATCTGTATTTTGGTATGAATACCCTGCAGTTGTGACTTATCTGTAATGATCTTTAGGATAAATAAAACAGAATTCTAGTTGCTTGCTTCTTAATTGGCTACTTTCACTAGTTGAACGCCTGATTGAAGGGCTTAAAGACCCCACCATTCATGGAGGAGACTCCTGCTGCTGTGTTTCTAACCCAGCAAATGCAAGATGTGTTATTTACACAGCAGTTCTTCATTACTGACAAACACCAATAGATTTTAATGGAGGAATTTTTTTAAAGTGATAGGTCTAGCATGTTTTGTTTTTGTTTTTTGCATGGCAAATAAGTGTTTAATAAGTGTCTTCCTCCCCTCCCCATCTTGCTTTTTATCTCCATCATCCTATTTTTTCTAGAACCCTTTTTTGTGCCATTGAAATCAAGCCCAGCTAGCATGTTTTTAAAAAGGGTAATCTGTCCAGTGCCTTACTTCCTCCAGTAGATGGATGCACTTTCTAAAAGTACTGTGTCCTAGCTATCCTATAATGGAATATGTCTAAAAGATTATTTATCTAATAATTCAGATTTAAACTGTTCATATTGTCCTGATACCACATGGACAAAATAATTCCATTTTATTTCTGATTTATTTGTTGTATTTTTCTGCCTTTATTAAATAAGTACTAAGAAATTGAAGTTATTTATATGAAAATAAGATTTTATGTTTTAAAAATCTACGTTCTATCATACTAAAAGGCAGAGCTTGAGTGATCAAAAAGTAGAATTATTACTTCAGAAAAGAAAAAATGGCCAACTTAGTTTAACTCCAGATAGCAATTCACAAAAAGTAGGGTATCCAGCATATATTCATATTTATTGTCTCATTCATTCTCTTTCTCCTTCCCTCTCTCATTCTCTCTCCTTCTCTCTTCCTTCCTCTTGCCCTCTCAATCATTTCAGTTCTGACCAAAACAAGTGGTGGCAATACTTTCTTAGTACACCCTGGATGTCAAAGAGTAATTTTGTTCTTTAAAAATCCTTGGTAAAGGACCCCCTAGAGAAATGACTGATTCTAGGACTGGGGTAGGAAAAATACAAAATGATTCTGAAGTTTCTTCTAATGCCATAAAGTGAATGCTTTAAAAAAACAAAAAAAAGTGAGAGCAAGTCAGAAGGGCACTGGAGCCATGAGTCCACACTAATATAAATATGAAATTAAATAAATAAATAGAGAAGAAGCAAATCTTCTTAAAAAAGAATTCCAGATCGTAAATGTAAAATGATTGGAGTGAATAGAAAATTCCATTAGAACACCACACTAGTAATTGCTGCAAGCAAGATTCATGGATAGATGCTAACTTTAATGAACAAAACTTTAAGGAGAGACAGGATTTGTGCATAGTCTCAAAATATCTCTGCAATTTATTAACTTCTCATAGTTTTAGTAAATGTCCACACTCTTATAGTTTTAGTAAATGTCCACAAATTCCTTGATATTCTTCCTTCCAGGGAATGGAGCTTTATTCCCCTCTCCTTCAGTGTGGCTGGACGTAGTAACTCTCGATTAACCAATAGAGTATGGAACAGGAAAAAATATTAACTTTATAGTGGAGGAACCTGGCAGACACCACCTTAACCCAATAATCAAGGTTAACATCAGCAGTAATAACTCATGTTGATGTCACATAGCCCCAGATATGACATGAGAAGGGCTTCACCTCTTTGGTGTTCTTCCCCCAAATCCATAAATCAGTCTAATTGTGAGAAAAACATCAGAAAAATCCAGATTGAGGAACGTTCTTCTAAATATCTGACAAGTACTCTTCAAAAGTGTCAAGGAGAAACAAACACAGATTGGAAAAGACTAAGGAGACATGACAGCTAAATACAATGTGATTTCCTAAATTGGATCCTGAAATAGATAAAGATGTTAGTGGGAAAACGGATGAGCCCTAAATAAAGTCTATAGTTAGGTAATAGTGTTGTACCAGTGTTAATTTCTTAGAGTTGATAAATGTACCATGATAAGTAAGCTACCATGAGAAGAGGCTGGGTGAAGGGTATACAGGAACTCTCTGTACTATCTTTACATCTTGTCCATGAATCTAAAATTATTTCAAAATTAAAAGTACAAAAAAAAAAAAAAAGCCTCCCTGGTGGTTTTCTCTGTCCAAGGATATTTGTTATTTTAAAATGTCTTCAGAGCAAATTAGTTCAGAGAAATCACCCTTCCCCAAATCCTTGTACAATCACTCTATAAAGAACGGTGAGATCTTATCTATAGATAACCAAACTAAACTCTTATGGAGCACAGATGGTAAATTCCAGAGATTTTGTCCCATCACTAGAAACAGAAATGCATCTTTACCTGTTGTGTGCAGGTCATTTCAGCCACCACTGATTGTATACTTTTTGTGACTGGCAGTGTGTTGACACTTAGGTTACAAAAAAGTATTCTATAAAAAAGGGCAAGAGTGGCACAACTGACATTCTACCTGCGTCTGTCATGGGCCCTTCATTCTAAGAATTATCTTTGAGTTGCTAATTTGAAATCTTCAGAGGTACTAAAACAATTTTCATTTGACTATCTCTTAATCCCAGAATATTGGTAGATCCAAATAGTATAAAAATGTGGTACTCAATAATAAGTATACATGAAAAAATATTTTTCAATGTAGAACTACACCATATATTGCTCTTCACTTTTTTTTTCAAAATCAGAAAAATCTCATTGATTCAATGTAGTTATGGGTACAGATGTGAAATCCTGATTTATCAGTATTTTATTCTTATTACTTTCAAGTTCTCAAGTTAAACTAGGATAACAGAGTTGATTATAGAATGAAATAGTAATGTGTTATTGGCTGGCGATGATTATCATAGTAACAATTTAGAATTTAGATACCAAAAATTAAACTCCTTCCCTGTATGCCAATCATTCTCATGATCTATCAGTGAAAACTGTCTTTAGTTTGTACACATATATAAGGTATTAACTTTATCAGTTAAATATATTTTACCACCTAACAAATGAGTAACCTACAGTATTTCTGTCCTGGGAATATAACTGGTGTGATCAATGAAGAATGATATACTGTTTTTGAACATGAAAGTACATTTAGGTTACTACAGTGGCAGGTGCAAGCATTTTCTGGAAAGCTCTGTCTCCCAGATTGCTAATGCATGGCCAAGCAGATACACAGATAGTTAATAATACTGCTTAATTGCTGTAGTCAGATTGAGCAACACATAATTAATAGCAATTCTGAAACTGGGAACACAAGAATGATAAGCTATATGATAAAGACTTACTAAAACTGCTAGTCAGTAAAAGTACAAACTGCATGTTATTGACTAACAAGCCATTCTTAAAAATGCATATGACACAATTTTCTTGACAGTTGTTTTCAAAGTACACCTTTCCATCATTATGGTTTTTCTATTGAAATCTACTTGTAAAGTTTTTTTTTAATAAGCAATGTTTCATTTCCTAAATTTATATTCAATCAATAATTTTACTGGTTGTCTACTATGTGCCAGGCACTTTCAATTATTATTCTTCCAGTGACCCAGTAAATTAGTAACATCCTTTGCCCATTTTAGAAATTAGGAAATGGAAACTCTGAAAGGTTTAGAAACATTTCTTTGTTAGATCCTACATATGATATAACATAAATGTGGTTTCCTAACTGAATGAATTGCCTTATACTTGGATATAGATAATGTATAAAAAGTAAAAGGAAGCAGATCCCTAAGGGTGAAGAGAAGAGAGTTGAGGCTAGGATAATGAATATTTGAGAATAAATTCAGCGAGTTTACTAAATGGAACATCATTTTTTTGGTTAGGTCTAGTTCCATAGCCACTAAATATGTTGGGCTTATTGGATTTGGTGAAAATGCAAATAGTTCAATCAAGTGTATACTCATTAAGGGAAAAGGAATACAAATAGAAAGTTTCTGTGAAGACATGCACTTGTCTAATCTTTAAATTGAAAGCATCTTTTAAAATTGCTTCCCTTCATATTCCTAGGTGGTAGTGAATATGTGGGTAGAAAAATGAGAGCATTTCAAATAATGCTAATGAAGTTAAATGATTGCAATCTACCATATTGTGAGGAAAAGTTGTTAGCTGTGAAAGATGAGGGCAGAATTAAAATATTACCATGACTGGCATTTGATTTGAAAACTGCAAAGATAAGCTTAGGTTCCTATTTATGAAAACCATCCTCACAGCGCAATGAAATATCTTTTCAAAGGTTTTATAGTTACCATGGATACTTGTGAGCTTTGATAAAGTAAATTGTAATCCATATTCAATCATCTGAGGTGAAGTAGCCAAACCGTACCCCCCAACTGCAGTCTAAGATAGCTTCATCTCTAAATCCATGCTAGTTTGTAGATGGAAAGGGTAACTATAAATAGACTTAATATTAAATTTTTGGTTAATTATCATTGCCTGTAAAGCAAAATATTTAAAACACACATTGCCTGAATTTGATCCTAGTGTTTACTTTTTATGTATACTTTTTCTTTTCACTAGTAAAAGAAATTCCATAGGTTTTGACATACGAATTTATGTGGTAAAAATGCCACCTTAAATTGAAACCTAAGCAAGATATTCAATTTCTAAAAGCCAATAGAACACAGATAATATTGAAGACATTTGTCCCCATGGTAACATATTTACATTTGGCCCAGAAGTGGCTAGTTTCTGATTAGCTTCTTTTAATTGCTATATATTGACAGCCATTTGCAAGACTATTTATAAAATGTCTGATAAATGAGCATGTATATAAGGGAATGCACACCATATCCTTGGGGTTGATTAGACACAAGACTACAAACGGCTCTGCATGAAGTGTTACTGAGATGTTTGGACATTTTCTAATGTGTCTTTTTTTCTTTTTTAAGATGTATTTATTTATTTCCCCCACCCCCACCCCCACCCCCACCTCATTGTTTTTGCACTCGCTGTCTGCTCTCTGTGTCCATTCGCTATGTGCTCCAGGAACCCATCCTGGGACCTTCTGGAGTGGAAGAGAGGCGCTCAATCTCTTGCACCACCTCAGCTCCCTGGTCTGCTGCGTCTCTTATTATCTCTCTTCTGTGTCTCCTTTTGTTGCGTCGTCTTGCTGCTCCAGCTCTCTACTCGGGCCAACACTCCTGCGCGGGCCAGCACTCCACATGAGCCAGCTCTCTGCTTGGTTCAGCTTGCCTCACAGGCCAGCTTGCCTTTACCAGGAGGCCCCAGGAATCGAACCCTGGACCTCCTATATGATAGACAGGAGCCCAATTGCTTGAGCCACATCCACTTCCCCCTTTTGAATGATTTAACCATTTTTCTCAATTCTCTTTTAAAACAGGTGACAAAAGAACTAAAACAGTATGACAATAAAATTATAGAATGTAAATTTGAGAATAACAGCTGGGTCTTCATGAGACAGAGAACAGACAAAAGTTTTCCTAATGCCTACAACACTGCCATGGGTGAGTATGACAACCTGCCAGTGTTTGTTACATTTTTAAAAACAAGTTAATGTGCTGTCTTTGTTGTTCTGCTTGATGGGGCATAGAGTCATTAGGACCTTATACTTGTTTGATGGGGCATAGAGTCATTAGGACCTTATACTTGTTTGATGGGAAACATGTTGTATCAGATATGTACCCTGTTTGACACCAGTCAGGTTTTATGTTCTCCTTTCTAGATGGGGGACTTGTGCCTATACACCCAAGAGAAAAGTTGAAAGGGCAGGATGATGGGCTGTATAAAGTTGAATTTGTTGAACAACAACAACAAAACTCATGATAATTTCAGAGCTGTTCAAAACTACAAAACCATTGTTTGCCAGATGGTATAAGACAAAATTAGCAGAGAAAAATGTAATTTCCAGCTCCTAAAATAGCTTTACAAACAATGGAAAACAAAGTAAATGAAAGCTATTTTTAAAAAAAGGAAAACCTGCTATGCTATGCTTCAGAGTTTTCTTTGGGTATAGTATGAATGCTTTGGGAGTATAGAATAGTAAATTTCTTTCATTGGGATCAACACAGATTAATTGAAGTTTATAAGGTATACTACTGCTGGTAGCTGTTGTTGCTCTGGATTTTATTTTTAGTGGACTTCACAAAATAGTTAAAAAGCAAGTTTAAAGGTTACTAGAATTGCATACTTTTGGATTTGTCAGGAGATGATGATGATCATAAGATAAGCATATGAGAAAATATGGAAAGTGCCATTTAAAAGGTACTGTGGTACATTTGGGGGTTCTTGTTGGAGCTAGTATCCATGATCAGACAAGATGAGTTCATTTGAAAAGAAGGAATAATTAAGCCAGTATCTTTTCTTTATAGGTAAATATAATTAAAAGGCCTGGTACTAAATTTTGATCTCTTAAGAGAAAATGCTTTATTTGTTAGGTAATTTTGTTATAATATCTTACTCCAATTAAGTTATTAAAATAAAATAATATGGGCTTCCAGCTGCAATGAAACCTCACTTTTCAATAGGAATGGTGATCAGTGCTGTGTTTAATGTTTTACACGATTTCTGTAGAAATTTTGTCTGATTGTGGACTATGTACTATGTACTGTGCTAAATTAAAATCCCATAAAAACTGCTTTGGAGGGATAGAAAAACCATAGTGAAGATAAGCTTATAACCCAAATACTTAGTTTATTTAAAATTAAAAGTAAAGAGTAACCACTAAAAATATTTTGGGCGTGGAGTTGGGAGGAGACAAATTTAATCTGAAGCATGTCACCCAAATCTGTAAAATGGAAGTGTTTGGCTTATTGGAAAGAAAACCTTTCCCCTTTTCTCAGATGCTTGTATTGAGTCAGCTGGCTTAATTAACCCTCACATGAGATGCGTGTCTCCCTTTGTCCACAGCTGTGTGCAACAGCATCTCAAACCCTGTCACCAAGGAGATGCTGTTTGAGTTCATCGACAGATGTACGGCAGCTTCTCAAGGACAGAAGCGAAAGCATCATCTGGATCCTGACACAGAGCTTATGCCACCACCACCTCCAAAAAGACCACGCCCTTGACCTCAGACCAGCCTCTAATGTCAGGGTTAAGAGGAAAGATGAGAAAAAGTGATGTTGCCCCATTTTTGCTGTCAGAGAAATTAAAAAAAAACAGTGACTTGCTGTTGATACCCATTTTAATTTTTTAAAAAGCGAAAGGGTATTGTAGCCAGCCTGTAAATATTTGATGCATTTGTTTCCTCAGTGCTACAGTACATTGTGGACTTAAACCTTTTCCTTTATATCTGATTAACTCAGCCTTACCTTACGGAATCTGAAGATTGAACTATCCAAAGGTTTAGACAAGATTGAAATCAACGAAAAAGAGGCCTTGTTTATATATTGATAACATTCACCTTTAATTTATAAAGTTAGCAATCTGGAACTGTGAGAGCATAGAACACTGTATTTTTTAGAAGTTGTGTTTCAACTATGGTAAATTTTCCTTTTGAAACTTTAAGCATTGGCTTTAAACATTCTTGCTATCATTTATCATGGATTTCCTACATTTCTGAGATTCCTGTATTAAAAACAAATGACAAAAGTTGTTAAATATTATAGCATATTAAATAACTTCATCTGGTTTATAGCGTTTTAAGAATCTTTTTTGGAAATGTAAAAGAAAAAATTAAAAAGTAAAGCTCTATGTTTGTGAATTGCATCCTTTCTAAAGGAAATATATTGAGTATTTTCATGTTTCTATTGTTTGAACTACATCACATATCCAGTGTGTCCATTCTGGCAGTGGTTTTGAGTTACTTCATAGAATTTGGATAAGCACCACCAGGTCCTTTATGTGTTGTTAACCTGGGAGACTTTTTTTTTAATGTCAGAGCTACTTCTGCTTTATCTCAGTGGTATCAGCACATTGTAAATTACATTAAAACACAACTCACTCTGATCTGTAGGAGTGATATCAAATGCAATGATATTGTGTTAGTTCCTTCTAACAAACCAGCAAAGGAAATGTCAGCTGACTCCTTTGATTAGAAGGTATATATATGAAAAAAAAAAGAAGGTAATGTCAAAGGAATAGAATGCTGTCACTAGAAAACGGTCTCTCATTGCTTAAATGCAGAGGCAAAGAGTAGACATTTGTGGGAACTAAATATCAAGGAAACCAAGACAGTTTATTTCAAAGTCAGAACTGTATCTGTATTGTTTTCTGAGGATGTTATTTCTCTTACATACCTGAATTTTAAAATGTTTAGATAATGGATTTAAAGAACAGCTAATTGGTTGTCTGCCCTTTTTGAGAAACTATGTTCTGACTGGTTTGTGAAGGAACTCATAATTAGCCAATTAGAGGCAAATGTATTTATTTTTAGAGGTACAGCTTTTAAATATAAGTATTTAAAACAAATTTTCATGATCTGAATTTTATATATGTATACATATGTATATGCATATATATGTGACTATATGAAACTGTGTATTTTCTTCTAATACAGTCAGAATGAAAATCCAAATTATCTACTAGACTGACAGAATTTCTATATGATATAGCACAGATTAACCAAAAATGTATTTATATTTACCTGAGTTTTAATGTTTTTAAACAAAGTTTTCTCCTGCTGCGCTTTTCTATATAAAATACTAGTGTCCAGTGTAGGTTTTTTCCCTTGTTGTCCCCCAGTTACATAATGTATAGTGAATTTATTCAAAATTCCATTTTAGTGTTTGTTTCCTAGAGTGCTTTTGTGTGTTTGGGTGCTAAAAGATGAAAACACCAGACTGCATAGTAATTGTTGAAAGAGGGAAATTTCTCAAGTTTCCATAGTATCTTTTACAAAGTGAATTAAAAAAAAAACAACTCCCATGCAACTCCAAATAGTCTGATGTCTTCTTCACAAGGAGTAGTGACTCTGTTCACACAGTATGTTGCTTTTTTCCCCAGCCTGGGTAAAGACAGAACCCCTTTGCAAATATAAGAGCAAGCTTTTGCCAAGGATCTTTATTAGAATTTAAATGTTTATGGTAATTGTAACCTTTTAAATGAGTTATGTGAAAAGAGGATCTCATTTTTATTAAACCCAGGTAGTTTCTCCTTGTCTTTGTGCATTTTAGCGGAACTTCATTTTCTTAATTTATCCTTTCCTTTCAACTGCAGTGTAGTATAATAGTCTGCCTTTATTATTAGATCCCATTTAGCCCCTGAACACCTTACTATCTGCAGCATCATTAAAAGTCATCTAGAAGGTCAGGAGGAAAATCTAGAGGCAGAATTTGAGACATTATGGAGGAAATACTTCCATTCTCAGCCCACTTCAAAATATCTTTTCTGAGACTGAACTTCTGTAGACAAGAATAAGAAAACTTTGCTTTCCAGCATTATCACATGTACAAAGCTATCAGTTTATGTTTGGAAAAGGTGTGGATGACTCTACTTCCTGAATGGTTACATTTGCTTTCCGTGAAATGCTCAGAAAATGTCAGGACATTCCTTCTCTAATTGTGTGTCAGTGCATATTGTAATAAAACTACTGATTTAAAATCAGAAAGTGTATCTACTCTGTGTTGCTGGCAATGCCTTTGTGTCCCTTTATTTAACCAATGCCTTTGTGGCCCTTCTATTGCCAGCATCAGATCTTACTGCTGTCAACTGGAACCCAACACAAATTATCTGTTTTTTTGCACTTTGGAGATTAATATAAAGACTTGGAAAGTCCTCTATTTTTCTTCCTGAGACACCAAGAAATTTGATTGACTTGGGAGACAGAGGATGTATTTTTGTATTTTGCACATTTTATTTTTGGAGTGTAGGGGAGTGGGGGAAAGCACATCTTTATATGATGTTTATCACATCTACTCATCCATCTCATCTTAGCAGTCTACTGTATCAGTAGATATTCTGTTACATTATTTTGAATGCATTTAATTCTTTTAGAATACTCAGCAGTAAATATTCTTGAAATGATAACAAACTACTAAATTTTTTTGTTGAGTATGAACTTGCCATCTTTAAACATTTACATGTATATAGTTCTTTCTGACCAAAAAACCTTGAAAGTTAACCAAAATATACTCCTAACTGAGGAAAAAGTGATGTGGTGGAGAAAGCCCAAGGCTGGACCCGGATACCGAGTCTGGGCTCTGCCTCTCACTGGTTCTCTGGTCTCTCTGAAACTCGCTTCCTTCATCTATAAAATGCTGAGATTGGACCACATGATCAAAAAGAACCTTTCCAGGTATAACATGATTCTTGTGTGAAAGCCAGTGCTTTGTAAGTACCCAATAATGGCAATATTACCACTATTGAATATTCACCAAGCACCAAGACAACACCTATACAACCACCTATGTGGGTAGGTACTGTTATACCCCCATTATTGTACAGGAAGAACTTGAGACTCAGAGAAGTTAAGTAACTTACTCAAGGTAACATAACTAGTAAGTTGTGGAGCTGAGAATTTTCTGATTCTTAAATTATTACACAGTACTATGCTAAAGGCTTTGTTATATTCCCTGAGCGGATAACTGCTTCCTGACAAGGATCCTAAACTATTTAAGTAGTTTCTTTGGCACTGACAGTGATAGGCTTCAAATTCAAGCATTTCAATATAAGGAGATGAAGTTGGGAGCAGCAAAGTAAATACATTTTTAGGACTTTACTTATTTAACAATATTTAAATGTGCTTCATGCAAAGGGCAGAAAGGAAAGTTTAATATTCTCACTAAGATTTGTAAGTTCTAAAGATATAATTATAATTAAGGGGAAAAATAAGAGATTAAATTACACATTGACCCATCATTTTCCTGATTGTGTTGTATAGTTAGCTGTCAACTCCTGATACTTTGCCAAGTCAATGTCAGCCTTGGTTAATCCAGATAAGCCCCTCCCCAGCCACTTTCCTTGACTCTGATGTCAGGTGACCACTATGCATGATGACCAAAAGGCAGAGGTGGCAGAGGGGACTCGAAGAAGAGCCAACCCTGTCTTGTCAATTTCACATTTCAAAAAATTAGTACATGAATCTGGGGTTACTAACTATTCATTTTGCTATGTAAGGGCATTTTAAAGAATTATGTTGCCATAATTTTGTAAAATAAAGGGAATCTGAACACTTTAAAAGGAAGTAGGACATATTTCAGAATAAAGAACAGAAATTTTATTTTATGAAAGATTCACTCCATTTTCCTTTGCTTCTATGTTTCACTCCAAACTGGTGAAAACTTTTTCATGGACCAGTGTTGGAAATCTTTTCATAGGTGAAATTACAGACAGGGACTTCTAAGTGTGTGTGGGGGAGGAGGACATGGGAACCATCAATAAACAGCCCTTGTTTCCATAGCCAAAGTTCATTTTCATAATCAGAGATGACCATAGTAAAATTACCTCGCAATGGTTGATTGTAACCATTGTGCCCTTGTGATATAAGATGTATGGCTGAAAGATGCAATTATCTGAATGTTTAAAAATACCTAAATAGAATAAAATCCTCAGCTATTTTGAGGTGCAGAAATAAACATGGCTAAATATAATACAGAAAAACAATTTGGTTTTGAGGACAAATCAGACCAACAAAGTGACCAGTCATGTTTTCCCAGCTCTGAAGTTGGCACAAGGTCTATACTGAATGTTTCTTGCTTTATTTCATTGCCACCAGAGTGAGCTTTCCAAACTGCCAACCTGCTCTTGTTATCCCCTCCAGTTAGAGGGCCCTGGCACATGACATAAAAGGCACTTGGTGATCTGTATGTCCAGGTTTGAATAGCACCCTACCTTACAATAGAGCGATGCAACCCCTTGCTATTCCCAGAACTCCATGCTCTCTAATAGAACCTTTGCACGTGGCTTTGCTACTGATCTCAGGATCAAAGAAGCTTTCCTCCCCATAGATAGCCTCCTAGCTCTCACACTATTATGTACAATAGTCTGTTGTCTTCCTTGTAGATAAAAGGGGCGATGTCACCTTTGTAACCTATAGCACAGTGTGTGGCAATAGTGGACCCTCCATCCATGGCTGTGTGGGTGCTTGTCAATTAAAGCAGGAAGTTCAAATACCCCTTTGAACTGGCTATCAAGAATCAGTCAAGATGTGTTTGCTCTTGTCCTTCTCGGTTTAGCCACATATGAACATCAGTTTTTGTCACTAGCCTTTTCACCTTAATACAAGCACTAATAACATCTCTTTTTTCTTAATAATTTCTTTAGAGGCCATCTTTGATGCATCTTGTATTTAATCCTGATTAGAAGTGTCCTGTCTGTTCTTGCCTTTTGCACCGAAAGGAATGCTTCTGAGGGAAACTGCTCCGCAGGAAGGATCTTATGAAAAAGCTGGTCTCTTCACTATGATACACTCTGAGGAGGTGTGAAGGAAGAAGTAGTGTTTTTTAATCACAAGTCTTATTTTTCAGTTCAGTTTCACTAAGCTTGCCACATCTTAGTCTAGAAGGCTCCTTCTCCTTCCCCACCCATCCCCACTCAATTTCTGATGTTTCTAAGAGAAGTCCTCTGGTAACTGCTGAGGGTACTCAGTTACCGTTGGTGGCCCTGTAGTATGAATCAGTGCTTCTAGCCATGCCTTTTACAGTGGGAAAGGCAAGTGAAAGATATTATTCTTTTTTTTTTTTTTTAAA
>JAQZBX010037971.1:0-23598 GCA_029593785.1 Cabassous unicinctus | reverse complement strand
GGCGGGAGTCGCGGCTCAAACCAGCCTTTTTCCCTGAGGATGGGGCTCAGTGGTCTGTGTTAACCACCACAGGCAGGGGAAAAACTCATGAATCTTTACCGAGCAATCTGCCTCGCTGTCCAGCTCCCTCCAGATCGATGTCCCCAACGTTCTCGCTCTGTGTGCCCCCAGCACAGACCTCCCGAGCAGGACTCTGTCCCCAATCAGCTGTCCTCAGAGAGCAAGTCAGCGAGTGCCTTCCTAAACCGACGCCATCTTGCCCCCTCAAGGCATACTTTCTTACCAAAGTCAGTTGCCCGTTTTGAAGCAAGATGGTCGCTGCTCTCTGCCTGGTCTCTCAGGGCTTCCTACATCAGTCTCTGGCATAGGGCTTGTTTCCTTCTGGGCCTTCTCAGCTGCTCAGCTGCTCTGTTTTCTGCTCTGATAGCTGCAAACTGTCAGGCGAATAGCTTATCACTCCTCAGGCCCCAGGATCAAACATAACAGAGCTCTCTCTCTCGTCTTGTGTCTTTTTGAGTGAGTGCCAGTTTATATCAGCCCACCAAGGGGTCGGGGACTCAACCAGAGTCATGCCCTACTGACATGGTTGAATCAAAAGCCCTAAATTGATTTTATCAAGTAAACTTAAAACCTTTGATTTTAATACAATCAAAGGGTATCACACCCAGAGGAATAGATTAGTTCACAAACATAATATTTATCTTTTTGATAATCTAATCTCGAACTGCCACACTAATTTATTTCTGTTTAAATAATTGAACTGATGGGTGATTTTGAAGTTATGTAGACAAAAGTTAAATTCCCCATTGAAAAAATACTAACAAAGTTTACGCTGGGGTGTTTGTTCTATTAAATCAATGGCTGTCTGCAGGCACGAGGTTTAGAGAGCAAAATGCATTTGTTTGGTTCCTTATAGCCCTCAGTGCATGTGTCTGTATGTCAATATTATTAAATAAAATGAGCAGTAAACTTCCAGGAATCTAAGAGTGAGATTGATTCAGATATGTTTACATTAAGGACTGCTAAAATGTTGGTCCTACTTAAGGCACATACACAAAGTTACAACAATGATTTGGGTGCAATGGTGGGTTTAGGAGAAGATTTTTCTTCTTTTACTTCTGCTATTTTACTTTTCAGAATTTTCACTATAGTGAACATGCATTACCGATATCATCACAAAAATTTGTAAATGGTGGAACTGCTTATGAAATGAACATTAAATTGATACCGCCCCATAAGCCCCTGCCACATATGTAATACCTCAGCCTATGAAATTAGTTGTCTTGGTGAACTTTTCTTATGACAGTGTTGAGTATTCTTTTAATAAGATACCAATTTCATAAGTAAATTTGGGTTTGAAATTGTTAGATTTCCATTTCAAATACCTTGCATAAAAGTTTCACCCAACATGGAGCTGGTGTAGCTCAGTGGTTGAGCATGTGCTTCGCAAGTAAAAAAAAAGTTTCACCTAACAATATTATATGCACATATATAGAACAGGGCCCTTGCTATAAAAACTCTAATCAACCACAGTGATGGGCACATAACTCATGATAATTGCTCAGTTGATATAATGAATTAAATTTTCTCAGAAACAATTCAGTACACGAATGACTTAGTATCTATATCATTGGGAGATGGACGAATACAAACAACTTCATTCAGTTGCATTTTTCACATTATTGAAAATCTCAGCACCTCTGGAGTTCTGTTTAAGATGTTTACATTAGGTAAGGATATGTAAGTTAATTTACTATACAAATAAACTGTTTATTAAGTACCCATTTGATTTTTCATAGCTGTTTTTTAGTAACCTTAAATCCTCATTTAAAATGTGTAATTCTTAAGCAGTTAAAATCTCTGTTGGTGCAAGTTATCAGGATGGAGGGATACAGAATAGTAGCATGCCAAACCCTGGCCTGCGGCCAGTGGTGAATGGAATGTACATGGCTGAATGACTAATGGTATTACTTTAGCTTCAGGTACACTAACTATGGCTAATATTGAACCAAGTTTATTTGTGCAGAGTTCTTGAAGAGGCCATGGCATTAAGATTCCTTAGAATAAATATGGCTTGGACTCTAGAACTCCTGCCCACCTAAATGGACTTCTTGCCATTGAGTAGTGCTGATCCTTCATTATGCAGGCCACACAGTAGAAGCCAGTACTTGATTGAGGGAGTGAAGTGATCTTCTGGCTGAGGGTCTTCATTAAGGACCCTTTGTTGGATTAATAAAGTTCTACTCTGTTCCTTTCCTTCACAAAAATGTCTTGCCTTCTAAACAAAGCATCAACATGTGGAAAATTCCATATTCCTAGGTAATCTAATAAACCGTATTACTAAGTAGTTAGCACTTCAAAATAAATGCAGAAGATCTTCCTTTTTACTGGGAGATAAGATACTAAATGTAAAGATTATAATTAATTTATTTTGAAAGCTAATTAATTAATTTCTTATTAATTTCTTCCACTGGACTAACAAGAGAAAATAATGGGAAATAAAACATATTTTAAAGAGATATTACGCATAAAGAGTGAGGCGTGTCTATGAAAAATACTTTTCAATGAGATCGATATACATTTATATCAATAAATAAGAGAATTACACATTATACCATATAAAGTAACCTAATGTTATAGTTTGAAAAAAACTGCAAGTTTTTTTGTTCTAATATTGTTTTCTTTTCCATTTTCCTCAGGAAACAAAAATAAACAGGATCCTTAATCGCACTTTATATTTCACATTATCTAATAGGGCTAGTATTGGAAAAGTGTGGCAAATCTACAACAGCAGAAAGCTAAGCCATGCTGGTTGCTCATTAGATAACTTAAAAAAGGCCCTCTACTTCACTTCCCCATCCACCAATTGAACATAGTTGTATGTTTTTCAATTAAAATCTCCTTTTATTTCCAGCTGGCAATGTTAACATCCGTTCCCCCAATAGAGAGCAAAGGTCACCGGCTTTTAAAAAATTATGCTATTTGCCTTCATTGTGCAGATACCTTTGAGCCAACCATAGGACATTTGGGGAGAAAATTCTGAAGGGTCAGATTGCATGGGGACTTTTACCTTATTTAGTGATGTAGCTTTGGTAGCGGCTGTTCCAGATGCTGCAACTGCTGTTGCTTTGTGGATTGGGATCCAGCAGCAGCTGTTGTTCTTTGCTAGAGCGTGTTTCTGAAATTCAAAATTTAATAGTCTGAGACCCGAGTCATTGCAAGCTATGCTGAAAGTTAATTTGCTGAATCCAAGTTTATTTTCCTACCTAAACCGTAGTTTGTGATAGTGCCTTTCCCCTGTGATACACAATAAAATGAGAAAAGGACTTATTTACTGCCATTACTAGGATGAGGAGATAATGCAGTGGTAACAGAGCAGGGCGTGCACTTTGCAGGCCCAGTGATTTGGCTGTACTCAGGCCTTCAGAGGTTGAAATCCAGGCCCTTCCTCTAGTGCTTTTACCAATTTAACCGAGCTTTAGGTTTTTCATTTCAAATAGTTAGGGTAATGAATTCTAATTTGTAGAATTTTTGTGAAGTTAAATAAGATAAGGTACATAAAGCATTTACTCTAGTGCCTGGCCCCAGTTAGCTTTTGCTATTTTTAGCACACCAGACACATCACTTTTATCAGTTCTTTTTTTCTGATAATAAAAAAGATCCATTGTTCTTTGCTTCATTTCTGAGCACAAAATTAATCTTATTACCCAGTCAATATGAAAGTTCCTCCTATAAATTATATCATAAATATATAAATTATCACTAATATTTATTATGTAATGCTATATGCTAAGCATCATTTAAAGTGCTTTTCATGGGCTAGTCCATTTTATTTTTTATTTTAAATATATTTTTAATTTATTTTTAAAATATACTAAGTTACATAAAATGTTACATTAAAAAAATTAAGAGATTCCCCATGCCCCACTCCCCACACCTCCCATTTATCCCCACATTAACATCTTTTTTCATTAGTGTGGTACACTCATTGAATTGATGAAGACGTTTTGGAGCATTGCCACTAAGCATGGATTATAGTTTACATTGTAGTTTACACTCTCTCCCACTCAATTCTGTAGGTTACGGCAGGGTATATAATGGCCTGTATCTGTCGTTGCAGTGTGATTCAGGACAGTTCCAAGTCCTGAAACTCTTTTTCCCTCTGCCTGACTTCAGCACCGCCAGTGGCCACTGTCTCCACATCAATGTTACAATTTCTTCCATTGCTAGAATCCTGATAAGTCTATAGTAGAATACCAGTAAGTCCACTCTAGTCTGTATTTTATTCCCCAATCCTGAGGATTCTGGGATGGTGATGCCCACTCCACCTCGAATTGAGAGGGGACTTCAATCCCATATGACTGATGGATAGGATTCTCTTGCTTGCAGTTGTAGACTCTCTCATTTCCTTGGTATGGTGGTTGTCCATCCTCATCCCTTTCTTAGCCATCCTGGGTGAGTCCAAAGAACTGGAGAGTAGGTGTTGCAACTCTGTTGAGGTTCAGGGCCCAGCTGGCACATGGACAGTGCAAAGATTCACATATTTTGGGTGTATACCTACCAACTCCAGCACCAACTATAGATTCAAATAGAAGGGAAAGAAGAGGCATGTGTAGAAAAGTCACAACTGAGTCCAACTCTGTCACACTCGGGACCACAAACTCCGAAGTAGGGCCCACTGGCAAGGCACCAAACTCTGGAGCTATTGGCCATGACCATAGGAGCTGTGTGTCTACAGAGCACCCAGGAGCCCCGCTATTTGGGGTAGTATCTACTTTGGCAGTCTATGAGATCCTGCAGAGATGTGCATAAGTGTTACCTCTCTGATGACCACCCAACTCACTTTGAAATCTCTTAGCCACATAAACTCATTTGTCTTTACCTTTTCCCCCTTTTATTCAAGTTTTTTTTTCTAGTTACATCACCAGCTGGTGCTTGGTAGTAATCCCTCGGTGCCAGGGAGGATTATCCCTGGGAGTCATGTATGGGTTATTCAATTGTCTTCACAAAAATCCTATGAGGTGGCTGGTATTATTTGGTATTATTCCTATTTTATAGTTGAGGAAGTTCCTGCATAGAGAATTTTAAGTAATTTGCCTGAGGTCAAATACCTAATAAGAGTCAGGGCTAGGATTTAATCCAACCCATACCTTCACCAAGCTATACTTTGTCCCACAAAGAAAGCTGAACAAATTACCTTGAAATGAGGCATTTGAGATTTGAGTTCTGTTTTTAAAGTGAAATTTTCTTTGTTAGCAATAGGAAACACGGGTGACTCTACTGTCACCTTGTGGCTTTTTCCCTTTCCTCTACTCTAGTTGGTAGATGGATTCATATTTTAAGTGGTAAACATCACTATTGATACTAAGTCTGTTATGGCATTCTCACTTGGAAAGGTTGGATGTGATTTAATTAACTATGAACGGATATGATAGTCTTGGCTTGACCTGTTCATGCCAAGGTGGACCTAGTTACAAGTGCTACAAAGAAAAACATGGGGATGACAGCTGGTGTGTGAGAGGAGAAACACAGTATTTGAGAAGTATAGTCACCAGTAGCAGTCCAGCCAACAGTCGCAAAGCTAGCAGGAGTCTGTGCAGATACCCAGAATGCCAGAACTGGGGATTCAGGTATAAATGACATGTAAATCTAGGCAGAGGAAGAGTTGGCCCTTAGGGCAAATCAGCCCTGAGGCCCAGAGACAGGATCCCAGTTTAAGAGTGGGGCAGAGGTCACATCTTATAAAGTTTGGCATATGAGATGCTTTACTAAGATGGGATCCCAGATACAGAAACAAGGCAGGGATCCAGTTATCGACCAGAACTGGGGCATATACTTCAACCCAAATAGTAGCAAATAGGCGTTTGAATTCAGGAATCCTTGATTCCTTCTTTGCTAATGTCTGGAAAGACCCTTGGATCCTGGGCTGTAACTGCAGATTGTAGGCTAGGAACGAAAAGGAGACATCCTGCCAGATTGATATTGCCTGTTCTTAGAAAATCATTGAAATATCAATAGTAGGGATAGAGTTGCAAGTTGCCAGACTTATATTCAACAGCATGAAGTAATCTGTGCTTTTAATGCAAAATTTTGTTATATATTGCATACTTGAGCTCATGAAGGAAATGGTACAGTTTGTGATAATGTCACTATTTAAACAAAGTATAAAATAGTTGCTCAAGATTCTATATAACCTATAAAAAGCAACTATAAAATAGTTGCTCAAGATTCTATAAAACCTATATTTTACTAATATTTAATTTTGTTATTATTCCTAGTAAACAGTCATGTAAACTTCATATGAACTCAAATTTTGATTTAAATGTCAACAGATGCTGTGCTTATATATACAGGTAACTAATAACAGTGTTTGACTGGTCTCTGGGAACAAGGATGAGAGAGAAGACATTTATTTATATTTACATATATAAATACACACGTACCTTTTGAGTGTTTGATCATCTATATGTGTTATCTATTCAAAGGGATATATTTTTAAGAACAAACAAATGCATCTATTCTACAGGAAATTATTAAGCCTCAAATTTAGTTCTTTAGAGGATGTTAGAGGCCGTTAGTGAAAGGCTTTTGTTTTCTTACATCCCACTCTCAATTTGAAAGTAACCATGTTCATGTCTAAGTCAATGATAAAACATTTCTAAGTTCAGTGAAACCTGGTTCTTTTTTTCTCCTCTGAAGAACACTCTTTGTCTTCTAAGAAGTGAATTACTTTGACATTTAGATGTTGCACTCTTTTTAAAATATGTTTTGTCATATGAATTAATGCCAGGAAAAGGCCATTTCAATGTCTAAAGATTTTGCATAACAAAATAAGGTGTTAACTAAAGCTATCCCTTGGGAATTGCCCACTCTCCATCCTGTTAATAGCCTGTATCTTATCTCTGTAGTGTTGCCTTTAATATTTCTAAGATATGTGTACTTTTTCCTATACTATTTAAAATTTAAACTTCAAATCTTTATTACCCTGAGCCCTAAGGAAGTCAAGAGAGACAAATTTTACATTACATTGTGGCAATTTTGTCTGTCTATTTCCGTTTTTCAACTTTGTCAAAATGTTGGATTCATTTTGATTCCTCCTGCATGTCTGCTTCCTTATATTCAGTTTTCTTTTCCTTCTAAATGCCCCCAATCTCATGGACCAAGTGCATGACTTCAATTCCATTATCTTCCCTTGATCTATGTCTCCCTTTCTATGTTCCTCCTTTCTTCTTTCTGTTGTCAATGGGGAGGGGCAACGTTCAGTGTAACATTGTGCAATTTAAGATTTCAATTATATTCCCGCTCCACTCTGACAGGTATTAGTTCCTCTGCAATTTTGGAGATGAAAAACATGTAGGGAATGCTCCAAAAGGAATTATAGTGGGTACTGGTTCATTGCTTAAATGGCAGCATTTTAACAAGCAGCTTCCTCAGGGAAAAAGGAATGTATATCCTTTGAATTAACAAATTTAAACTTTTCATTCAACTCTTTGCAGTTCCCAATCATTGAGTTACCTTGATCTTGTATATGTAAGGAAGTGTCTGTTTTCTTGATTCTGATGGATATCACTATTCAACAGGCTTTAAAAATAATGTTGATATTTCTTTTCATCTGGGGACCCTGAGAATCTTTATAGACTCATTAAAAACACATCTGGTCAATGTAGTTGTTTCAATGAATTAAGAGGGAAGAGATAAAACAGTGAGTGTAAATTACTTTCTGGAGATGGATGGCCTTATGGCTGACATAAGACCAGAGCTGACAGTGAACAACACCCACTGGACCATAAGGCAGTGCCATCTGCATTGAAAAGATGAGCAAGATGGAAAGGCAGAGATGTGGTATAAAACTTCACATTTCCTTGTAATAAATGCATCATGGTGTGAACCACTGATAGCTGCAAAAGCAATTATTGCCTGACTTATTTAGTAGGTTATGTATAATATATTAGTAGGTCTTATTCTGTCAAACTTAAGTCCTCAAACCTATGGTCAATGAAACATGTTGTATATTGTTATTATTCCTTATAGAAACTTTGCATTTTTCATGTTAAACAAGTTTTGTCTCTTTTAAAAGTGATAGTGCTCCATTAGTACACTTCTGGAAAGCATTTATTAAGTCACTGCATTTATGGAACTCTCCCCTTCATATCTGAGATATATGTTTAGGATAGATATGACAAAATGAAAAAGCTAGTTGTCAAGTTGGAAGCAGTCTTGTTAACAGATAATTACAGTAACAACACCATAAGTGCTATAATAGACACATAAACAGTGTTCTGAAAGCACACAAGATGGAGTAATACCTTGACTGGTTGGGTAAAAAGAGTTCTTCACAGAACTGTTGGCATCACTTTTTGTTAGAGATAAGATAATCTATTTCAACTATTGTTCTATAGGAAAATAATGTGGAGAATACTGGACTATATAAACCTTGAGAGCCTGTCTCACTCTAAAAAAGTGTATGATTCTACATGATTCTGTTGTACCATAAGCACTGGACTTCAGATTTGACCTAGAAATGGTTGTTCTACTGAGGACATACGTGAGATCACATCAGCTTCCATTCCTTCAAAATTGTGAGGGAGGCCTATGGGGTCTGATGATTGCAACTACATTTTTCTTTAATACTGTTTTAATATGTATTATATACCTGATTGGAAAAATCTCGAGGACATCCAAAGCTATGGCATACCTATATTTCTTTTAGATTTAGATTATAGATTTATATTCCAGAAATTTCTTCTGTGATGAACTTGAAATACTGGTTAAATCCTGCCCTATTCGTTGTCAAAAGAAAATTGTCATCTTGGGTTGGTCAATGGGGATTTTATTTAGAAGCACAGGAATTAGCCAGGCCATATAGATATAACTAAAGTCATTCTATGAAAATGGGTAGCTCAGCTTGCCTGGATAGCTCACCATGGTCAGATATTCTAAAAAGGGGCTCTATGTTCCTTTGACAGCCAATAAACAATAGACCATCAAACCTCATGCTGGGCTCATAGGGTTACCCAGGAGACGCTAAAGGTTGATGTCCTAAGGAAAATCAATAAACAATGCAAATGCCTAGATAGTGCTATTTATACTTGATAAGTTTTAATTTGTCCATTTTAGAAAAGACACTGGAAACTTTCTATGAGGGAAAGGGATTTGACTGAGAATACAGTTAAAATTTGCGGGTGTCCTCCAGGATGCATCTTCTAAACTCTGAAGGGATTTGAAACTTTCCTCCAAAGATGTAATAGTTACCTCCATTCAATCGGTTGCCCACATTGTTCAGTCTACTTGCAGAAGTACTCATTGTGCCCTTTTCTTTTTGTAACCATCTAATTAGTATTACATTTTATTAACTAGGAATAGGTAATCTCCTTCTTTATAAGTATTGTGCTTGGACAGAGTTCGGCCTAACAAAAGCTTTTGTACGGGGGAGCAATTATAGTGAACTAGTGAACAAATTAGATCTTCTAATTTGTTGAATGTTGAATTCAAGAGAAATAGCTGTGGGTGGTTTGGTAGAAGAGAAGAGAAGAGGCACAATCCGTGACAGTCAGAGAAATTCGAAAGCAGAACGTCACTAGGGGCAGTACCCATAAGGCCAAAGAAGTGAGTAAAATAGTTACTCATAAGTTGAGAATTGTGACTGTTACCACAATGAAAATCTAGCTCTGTATGAGGTCATGTGCCACCTTACAACAATCTCTACAAGTTAAGGTAATTTGAAGGTGTCTCTATCTTGCATTCTAAAAGGGACATACTCATTCATGTTTAATAATTTATTACTTTACTTGGAAAGATTGATTTCATTGATATGTCTAAAAAAACTAATGGTGCTCTCATGAAATTAATGTTTTATGAACTGATCGCTACCACTTTTAGATTAGAATCTGCTTGCATCAATGCCTTTTCTTTTTAAATTCCAATTCCAGGGATTTCTCAGTAAAAACAATTCAGGTATTGTTTGTGACATCCCAGCCTAATGTGGGTCTTTTTGGAAGTAAGTAGAGGATTTGAGATATGGTGGGATAAGGAAAGGAACTCATGCCATGGTACGGCAGTACCTGTCCTACCTAAAATCTTAAGGTGCATTTGCAGCTTTGCTTTAGCATCTTGTGAGAGCCTAAGGCATGCCGTTTTCCTAAGATCCAAAAATTTTCTTTTGTTTTGCTTTAGCTCTTTATTGTAGTAACATATATACAACTCAAAATTTTCTTTTTGAACCACTTTCAAGTGTAACAACATTAGTTTTGTTTGAAATGTTTTGATACTTTTATCTGAAGAGAATGATTTGGAACCTACCATAATTGTATATGTGATTACTATATAATGATTCTGTATTTTTAAAGAGAAATCAGATTACAATTAAGTGTGAGTTCATTATTGAAATGTGACACATTAAGTAAATAATGGCACATAGGGTTAGTACAATGGTGGAGAAAAAGCATCCACTTTTGAGTTGTGAATCATTTAGCTCTTACATCTATTAGTTAGAAGACCCACGAGTCATTTAACTTCTCTACGTCTCAGTTTCCGCATGTGTCATATTGGAGTAAAGATAAAACAGATACATGAATTCATGTATCTGGCATTAAATAGAGTTTCAGTCGTCTTCCAGATTATTGACTTGAACATTGATAAAACATGAGAAATATGAGATTGAATTTAGAGGGCAAAGACAATTCCTCGTTCTCAAATCTCTGCTATTCAAAGCATAGTGATCAAGTGTTGGCAATGACCTGGAGTTGCTGAAAACCACACTCCCCTTGATTGTAGGTTATTATACTAAGGTCTAGGAATTTGTTTCTCTAGGACCACAAAGTTGTGTTCATAACTTAGTGGAATCATAAATTAAAGGCCAACATTTAATGCTTTGCTAATTCTGGTAAAAAAAAAAAATGAGCTCATTGACATCAAGAAGAAATTGGAAAAGTTAAACCTGTTTTGTTAGTTATATATTATCAGTGTTTTTACATTATTTTTTGAACATGACAAAATCTCTCATAAATACTTTCAAGAAAATGTGAGGTATCAAAATAATTATAAGCAAAGTGTGAAAATAACATAGGATTTCTTGTCTAAGTCTCTAATCTTGAATTAGCTTTAAAAAATAAAACATCTGTGTCCTCACTGAACTTGATTTGGGCTTCCAGTAATATTAATAGAATTACTTATTATTATTGTTAATCTCTTGGCTGCCTGGAGAAGATTTATTTCCTTAAACATACCACGTTATTTAATGTCACTGAATATGTTGATGGTGCTGTTCAAATGTCAAATAACTGCCAAAGTTCTTGGGAAAAATCTAGCTTTTCATGAATATTTAAATTTCTAGCACACTTAAACTCATCAAAAAGGAAAATCTTGCCATTAAACCATTTCCCCCTGGATTCCTTCTTACATTTGAAATAGGGAATTTCCAGTGGAATATAAAGCATCAAATATCTATTTTAAAGTACAGTTCTGTATTAGTATATAATTAAAGGTGAATGTGTGCAAGTGAATGCCTGCATCCTTGGTTGTGAGATATTGAATATTAATTACTCATTATCATTACATTACCAACAGTAATCATTAATGAGTAGAACCTATTATACATTCAGTTACTTTACTACATGTTGTCTTTTGAGTACATGGAAAGAAGCCAATGTCACAATAAAGATGTTTCTGAATCATATAAAATTATTATTTTGACTTAGAAAATGCAATTCTGGTGGCCATACCATTGTTTCATATGAAGAATCATTTTAAGAACATGAAAATACAAAGATCTATGAGAGAGAGAGAGGGAGAGGGAGAATACTTGACACAAACACTGTATTAGAATAGGAAATTTTCTCTGTTTTTCTGTTGAGTGGGTGAAGTAGAAACAGCTATATGAGTAAATATTATCAAATGAGTAATAGAACAAAGAACTTTTTCACAGTTAAAGCTACCTCCTGTAATAGTGAATTTGCCAACACTGGCCACATTCATGAAGAAGTTAAGACTTTTTTTTCTTTCAGATATTTGTAAAGCAGTCATTTTCAAATTATTTTCAAAGGCAAATCATTCTTTTAAATGCAATACTAGCGAGAAGACGAATATATAAAACAGAAGCAATAGACCATAGCAATACATTTATTTTGTTGTTGAAATTATTAACATTTACTTAAGTCATTTGTTGGCTTGGTAAGAGATCTGATATTGGTCTCCATTGTGTTATAATTTGGGATTTAACACTTGTAGTGTGTATATTGTTTGTTTCATTGCAGATTTTTTAAAAAATTAAGAAATTTGAATCAAGCATTTGAGTTCTCTATGAAGCCCTGGACTATAGTTTCATTATCAGTATTATTGAGAAAAACCCTGTCCTGAATTGAGTGGGAGAGTGAACAGGGTTACATATAGAGTGAGAGGCAGCCATTGCTTGGAAAGAGGCTGAGATGATGAAAAATTTATGTATCTTGGCCTGGATGATTGATAGATCAGGAGACAGACAGATAGATAGATAGATAGATAGATAGATAGATAGATAGATAGATAGATAGATAGATAGAATTGTCATCAGATACTTGATATTTAAATTTTACTTTATGTAAATTTTAACACAATAAAAATTGCAAAAATTTTTTTTATCTCTTTCAACTAGTCTAATGATATGCTTTTATGATTGCTGCACTGCATAAGGTTAAAAATAGCTGATCCAGAGTTTAGTTCATCATTACCACCTTTCTCCAACTTCCTTCCAAGAAGCTCAAGCTGTCACTATCTCTACCCTGTCACACTCCTCACTGCCCACCCCCACTTTATGATTGCCCTCATTTGAAGGCTCTAATTCTACTGATTAACTACCCATACATGAGAATTAAATTTAGAATGTTTTGATTCCTGGTAAATTTGCATGGAGGGAAATCTTGTTTTCATTATCTGAGTTGAAATTGTTTCACTTAAGATTTTAATATACCAGAAAATCATTATTAAGAATTTGTTTTATATAATTTTATGCTTCTTACAAATTCATAACTTCCAGAAATCCATTAACTTTCCAATGACTGTTTCAAGATGTGCTGTTGTAGAACCTACACTAAGGGACTGTCAGAAACAATTCAACTATTTTGATATAATGAAAGGACAAATTTATTTTGTAAAGTCTAAATAAAATGCTGCAAAATTTAGCTTACTGATCAACCACTGATTTGTAAGTTAAGTTCATCAGGTGGCATAATAATATATTTGAGGCTTATATGATAATCTTTCATCAGTGGTTTTCATTGCCTTTGTTTAGATAGCCATTTTCTTCACACTTTAGATAGGAAAGGGAAATAAGTTTTGGGCAGTGTTGGGGACTGAAATGTGTCTGACACAAAAGGTATGCTCAGGTCTCAGTGCCTGGTCCTGTGGGTATGATCCCATTTGTAAATAGGACATTTGAATATATCATTAGTTAAGGTGTGCCCAAACTGAATGAGGGTGAGCCTTGATCCAATATGGCTGAAGTCTTTATGAGTGAAAGAAATTGGGCTTGGATAGAGGAAGCCATGGACAGCAGTCAGAAACTGGAACATGGAAGAAAAAGGAGAAGACACCACCATGACATTGCCATGTGAGAGAAAAGCCAGGAACCCCAAAGATTTCCTGCCAGCCAGAAGATACTAACCCAAGGAGGAAGCAAGATTTTGAGCCTCTGAAACTATGCGGCAATAAATTCCTGTTGTTAAACCAACTCATTGTATGTTACTTATTTTAGTAGCTAGGAAACTACTGCAGTAGTAAGACAGTTTTCTGGTGAACCAAGAAAAGATACATTTTATTCACAAACTAAAGTACAGAAAAATATTAGTCCACTGGTCTCACATTATTACCCATTTCTTTAAAAAAAAATGACATGATATTTTCTTTATATACTAGTCTTACCATCATTATAACGCTACAAAGTTAGTATTATCACAGTCATTTTAGGATTGGGGTAATTGAGACTTTGAACTAGAACTGGGCTAAGAATCCTTTCATTAAGGTTCTAGGAATCCTTTCATTAAGTCACAGCTACCCAGATTTGAACTATTTTTCATCATGAATATGGTCCAGGTTTCTTTAGTGGAGTCTGAAAAAGTACTTGTAGACTTTAAAGAAGCCCCTCAAGGGGTCTTCTGGTACTCCATGATATTTGAGGGGGAGGCTATTGAGGTCTAAGAATTTGTAGTGGTTTTCCTTTTTAACGTGGGATAATTGCATAACTGATGATTCAGAAGCATCTTGGTTGTTCTTTTTCTTGTTGAGAAATCTAGGAGAATCTAGGGTGAAAAAGAACACAATTGAGATTTTGGTAATGCTCTATATCACTGGATCTCAAAATGTCATTACTGGATTAGCAGCATCCGCACCACCAGGTAACTTGCTAGAGATGTCAGTCCTTGGGCTCCACTCAGTCTATTAAATCAGAAACTCTGGAGGTGGGACCCAGCGATCTTGTGGTTTCATAAGCCCTAATGATGATTCTGATGCACGGAACAGTATGAGAATCACTGCTGTGCATTCTTAGGCTGAAAGAATATTTAGAGACCTACTGTTATTTTACAGAGAAATAAATGTAGAAAGGTAAATTCTGAGATGGTAAATTCTGAGATACTAAATCTAATTGGTTTGTGAAGATTAGTTGAATAGATATCTTTTGTATTTGTTCTTTTAAAAGGAATCTTTAGATCTCAATAAAAGCTTTGTTAAGCTTGATCTTTTTTATTTTCAGAACAGTTTTTGCTCCATGCTGAACTAGGAGACCTCAGAAAAGTTTTTGCTCTTCCTTTTATGTTAAATTCCTTACATCTCATGACTATAAGAGGAGAAACTAAATTGCGCATAGAACTGCATAAAAGAAAACACATGAAGTCAGAGAAATAGCAGGTCAGCTAAGATGAAATTGACTTGAGTCCTCTAGGGCAAAGATAGATGTGACCTGAAGTAGTGAAGGAGGCATAGGAAAGGGTTAGGGTATTACAAATCCCACTAACAAGCCTAATTGATAAAGTCACTATGAATGTATACTGTATGCCATAGAATTTTCTAGGCACTTGAGATATTTATCAGTGTAGAAAATAGACAAAGATCTCTACTCTGGTAGGTTATATTATATTCAGGGAGACAAATAGTAGGCAATAAACATTATAAATAAGTTAATGATAAATATGTTAGAAATTCTAGCATTAAGAAAAAAAAAAAGAAGAACCAGGTAAAGATCAGATTTTGAGGTGGTAAATAGATAAGTTATGAGCAATGTGTTAAGATACATGGGGTAGGCCCACCTTCAATAGAATAGGCTTAATTAGCTATTTTTAGCAATGGATATTTTCATGAGCTGTCCACTTCCAAGTACTCCCCCATCCTGATGTAATTTAATATTTTGAAAACTATGAAAAGAGAATGCAAATTAAAAAAATTTTTAAATGGGAATAGGACTGTTAAAAGAAACTTATTTTCACAAGCCAACAATTAAATAATAACAAAAATCGAACACTCCAGACAGCTTATAAATGGATAAAAATGAAAGAATGAGGGGTTAGAGGCTGAGTCAGATTGAGGCGCCACCCCTAGGCATCAACAGAGTTTAGAATGAGGGGCCTCTTCATGTAGGTTCTGGCTCCTCCTGTGAAAGGTGACAGGAGTTCCTTTCCCCCAACGCGGGCACGTACACCAATGGATGCAGAAAGATAACTTTCAAACAATTTTATTCTTAGCCATTTTTTCCTTTTTCTGTTCACTCCATGCCTGACAATTCATTTCTACTGCTAACTTTGGATATTAAACTTAATCTTCTGATTTGTGATCCTTTTTTCTTTAGAAGATTGCATATGTCCTTGTATAACCAGACTGAGTTCTGGGGAATGAATTCCATGGCGTTCCTCATTGAGAAATGGGTAAAAAAAGCTTCCATGGCAAGAATCTTGTTTCTATTGGAGCAGTTTTTAAAGAAGTATCAATCACACCAATGTTGTATGTACAGCTTGTACTCTTTTTTTTAAATATTTATTTATTTATTCCCCGCTCCCCCCACCCCCTACCCCCACCCCCCACTGTTTTGCGCTAGCTGTCTACTCTCTGTGTGTTCTTCTGTGTCTGCTTGTCTTCTCTTTAGGCAGCACTGGGAACTGATCCTGGGACATTCTGGAGTGGGAAAGAGGCTCTCAATCTCTTGTGCCACCACAGCTCCCTGGTCTGCTGCGTCTCTTATTGTCTCTCCTCTGTGTCTCTTTTGGTTGTGTCATCTTGCTGCGACAGCACTCCATGCGGGCCAGCATTCCTGCGCAGGCCAGCACTCCATGTGGGCCAGCTAGCTGCGCAGGCCAGCTTGCCATCACCAGGAGGACCCGGGAATCGAGCCCTGAACCTCCTATATGGTAGACGGGAGCCCAATTGCTTGAGCCACATCCATTTCCCTGTAATCTTTTTTTTCACGGCTTTATTGAGATGCAATTTACATACTGTAAAATTCGCCAGTTTTAAATATACAATTCAATGATTTTTAGTAATTCACAGAGTTGTATAACCACCCCACAATCTGGCCTTAGAACATTTTTGTTATCTCAAAAAGATCCCTCAAGCCCTTTTCTGATCAGTTCCCATTTCCCCCACCCCCAGGCCCAGGCAGCAACTGAAATGTTTTCTGTCTCTATAGATTTGCATTTTTTGCATATTTAACATAAATGAAATCATTCCATCTATAGTCTTTTGAATCCGGATTCTTTCGTTTAGCATTATATTCTAAGGGTTAATCCATTGTCTACAATTTTTCTTGTTTTGTTATTTTTTAATATCAAGTTAATTTTCCCCAAAGGCAATCTATATATAGACAAATCCTGGAAAGAGCTTAATTTAATTTTTTGGCCAACAAAGTGTTAAAAGGAAATGTGAATCTTCTGTTATGATAAGACTTAAAATGCTGTTAGTGGGGAATCCAAAGGTACATTATTCCATGCCTTTAGCTCAGTAGTTCTCAGAATTACATGAAGAGTTTATTAAAATACAGATTCCCAGGTCCCACTCCTAGAGCTTCTGATTCAGTAGGTCTGGGGTGAAGCCTGGCATCTGCATTTCTAACAAGTTCCCAGATGAGGCTGAGGGTCCGTAGTCAATCCTTTGAGAATGACTGCTTTAGCTGAACACCACGTTTAGTAGAGGTAGGCCCTTGATTTTCATCCCCATTAATTCCTGAATTCTTCTCAATGTCTTATCATAAATAGAAGTGATTACTGTGCCTTAACCCACGTGGCCTCTCGTCCAAGTACCACCTTGAAAACTGTGTTTAGGTTTTGATAACTATCATCCATGCTTTCTGTGGAACAGTGCATTTCCCGAGAGCTTTTGGTCTGCAAGATAAAATTTAAAAATCAATCAGCTTAATATCATCTCTCTGCTGCAGCCTGTCTTGAGATCCTAGTCTCCTGCCCTGTTTTAAGGAAGTATCAGATCCACAAAGCTGCTAGTAAAGATTTTTCCTTCTTTTTTAGCCAAGCTAGTTGAGTACCCAGTTGCTAAAATGCATACAAATTAGGTAAAGTCTTCACTGAACCTATCATAAACCACTTCTGCTTGAAATCATAGACTTTCCCATTTACTTAACTGTGCTGGTTTGTGATTTTCCCCCTTTATCTCTAACCTGATTTAAAGAACAACCTGAATCACATTGTCTCTTCTATTTAGTGTGCTGTGTGTTCACAATTGTTTCTTTAGATTTGTTGCTTTAGTAAGAAAAAAATACTTAAACTAAATAATATTAATTTGGGAAGGTTTAACGAGAAAGCAGACCTTTGTTCATCTATAGATCCAAGTTCTTTTAGGCCTGGAGCTTATAGAAATGAGGAGGGGATTCTGCTCTGTTTAATTAAAATAATACAAAGCTATAAATATAAAATTTGATATAAATGTGACTATTTCTTTAGAATGAATTACATATTTTATATATATATATATATATAACATATATATACTAAATAAAAGAGAAGCCATATATCCTCTCGCATAGCAACCCCAAATGTAAGCAGTTCTCACATCCTGTCTGTGGTCTCCATCTTGCCACCTAAGCCAGTGAGAAAAGAGAAAAAGGCCAGAATAAAAAAGTTTTTTAATTTTTAAAACTCTAGACTTTTATTTCTTAATGAAAAGAGATAAAAGAAGGATTAAAATAAAAATTGCACACTTTTTCAAGATTTCTCTTATTAAAAGGTGATTGAATATTGGTGGACAAACAATAGTTTGCCACTTTCTTCTTGAGAATCAAGTACTTATTCCTACTGAATATTTTGAGATATAAATAACATCAAACATAAAAATATTAAGTGAGGTAGAATATGTGCATAAACAGATTTATTGTGGTGACTAATGAATTTATTATTTATTGCTTTAATTTTAAATTGGAATCACTCTATATCCCAAAATAAACTTCCAGGATCTTAAAGGTCCATTTTCTGGGATTTTCTGGGGCTGTGTTTTTTTGGGGTTCTGTGAGACCAAAGCTATTTTCATAGTATTTCTAAGACATCATTTGCTTTTCTTCCATTCTTATTCTTTCACGAGTATACAGTGGAATTATCTAGAGCAAATATGATTTATGTGACATCGTTATTCTGAAAGCTAATAGAATGTGGGCGTGTGTATTCATCTGTTAAACATTCTCAGTTGTAATTTCCAATACTGTAACTAGTGATAGGTTTAGCCCACGTTAAAAAAAATTTTGGGGTCACCGACAATCTTTAATAATGTAAAAGTGTCCTGTGACCAAAAAGTTTGAAAATTGCTGCATCAAAGTATAATGTATGCTATCTTCAGAACTTTAAAATCCAGTCCTTCTTCAATTAAACAAATGATAAAATGTTATGAAAATATCTTTTACCTTGGGATTTTAGCATCTAAACTCTGGAAGAATATGTTCATGATGCTAGGAAAATTGTTTTTTTACCCTCCCTTATATGTCATAGTTTTTCAGCAGCACTTTTTATTATTTTTAGGGGTGTTCAGAATCAAATCATGATCAGGAAATGACAGTTGCTTTTCACCTTTTCTCCTCTAAAGGAAAAAAAATTATCAGTTAGGTCAAAGGTTTACAGAGAAGTTTAGGATGTTAATATTTGTTCACTCTACCTGCTTGTGATATGAAAAAAAAAACAAAAAAACTTTGATGCTCTATAATGATAGTTAATCTCAGATTTCATAGGATTTACTAAGCCTGACAAAAAGAAGCCATTCAGCTCTACATAAAAAGTTGGTCTTTTCATTTTGACCCAGCATTTCAGTGGGTCAGTAGTGTTTTAAATGCTGACCTTACATCACTAAGTGCTAATTGAGATTTTTGAGAATTGCTCACCCTCTTGGATACCTAATAATAAATTAAATTTTGACTTTGGTTTTGATAGTCCTAGCATTTCTGTGCCTTCATACTTTTGGTTTTCTTCAAAAATTTTTTAAAAAGAGAATGTTGATTCCCTTGAGTATGAAGCAAAGGTATGCCCTGCTACCTTTTTTTGAAGGAGCACTTCTGAATTATTTTTCATTTCTTTAAATTAAGGAAGGGAAAGAAATTTACTAAATTAAGTTGTAACAAGTCCTTGAAGTTAAAATAATCTAGTGTTCAGTAGAATTTTAAATATTTAAATAAACGGTTAGTTTAGGAATATATATGTACATAATATACATAAATAATGTACCATGAAAGTATTAGCAGATATTATTATTATTTTAAGTGAAAAGACTAGGGTAGATGAGTTGTGAGACATCTTCTAGATTTAATACTTTTATTTAACTGAAGGGCTAAAAGGACTAACATATAGTGCCATATTTTTGTGACAAATTACCATTAGTTGTTAGGTAGGCATGGGTATGTTTTTTTAAGGATTCATAATTGCTGCAAACAGACTATCAAGATACTCCACACTTGTTCTGCATGTATGGGCCGCCTTCCTCTTGCTCCTCTGGCCACAGGATGCTGACTTATCCATAAACCCTAGCTAGGTGGGTCATTGCAAGTCCCTCCTATTGAATCAGCCAAGGTTCCCCTCAGGCTAAGAAGGCCTTCCAGAGCCCCTTAACCCCAGGGCAGATACAGGTTGAGACTTAGCTGTCTACCTCTCAGTCAGGATAGGCTGTGACACTTTACACAATTTAAATCAGGTGCAAGGTAAGACTCTTTAGACTATCCTAAGATATTTATCTGCTAGTTAGCTCTCTCTGGACCTCCTGACAACCACCCCATAGCATGCCACCCCTTTCAGGGAACCGCTTTCAGCTTCTCTCTCCTAGAATTTCAAGAGTCCTTCCTCAAACCCAAGAGATAGAAGAACACCAGGTGTCTCTCATACCCTGGGAAAATTTAGTTTAGGAGATGAGTCTCTACTTACAGCCTAGGAAATCTTTTGTATTATGATGCAGGGCAGATTTGCCTCCAATCTGCGGATTCCATTAAAGAATCTTTGCTTTACATTTGCATGGAAGAGGCTAATTAAAATGTTTTATACCAATACAAATTGCCCTCAAGGGGAAATTCAATTTCCCTTCTCCAAAAACATAAAATAATCTAAGTGCTAGCAACTTTTTAAAAAGAAGTAGTTATTAAGAGTTGACATACAAAAGATTGTATATACTTAATACATTTCATTCAAAATATTGCCCAAATTCATTGACTTTTGCCCATCAAACCTGCGCTCAAACCATGGATCATGGATTTGTGCAGCTTTCTTCCCCTCCCTCCCTTCCTCCCTCTCTCCCTCTCTCCCTCCCTCCCTTTCCTCCTCCCTCCCTTCCTCTCTTTCTTTCTTCTTCTTGTCTCCCTGTCTTCCTCCCTTCCTTTCTTTCCTTCTTTCTTTCTTTGCTTCTTTTGTTATACCATAACCAGAAGCCCACTGTGTCTGTTTGAGGGGACAGGAATAACAAGGAGGTCTTGTGTGGGAGACACAGCATGGGTTCATATACCCCAGTAAAACATTGAGATAATAAAGTTCCTTTAAAAACAAGCAAACCAACAAATAAGATCAAGACTCTAACACTAATTTCTGCTATTTTTTCCTTGTTAATTTTAAATTTTTAAGCAATTTCAAATGTACTGAAAAGTTGCAAAAATAGTACAAAGATCCACTTTAGCCCCTTCATCCAGATTCCCCAATGGTTAAAATTTTATCACATCTGTCTTTTTCTGAAACAATTGAGAATAAGTTGCAGACAGGATGCCATTATCTTTTATTTTCCCTCAATATTTGATCATGAATATGTTCAAACATTTAGAGAAGTTGAGAGAATTCTACTTACCACCTAAATTCTTCCATGAACTCTAGTGTACTCATTTCGTTACATGTATGTTATCTATGTATTCATCCATCCATTCTTCCCCTTCATTTTTTAGAGCTTTATTGTGATATAATTGCATACCATAAAATCCGTCCATTTAAATTATTTTAAGGCATAGTCAAATCATAGGAATCATGGTGTATTTTTTAAAATCCTAATGAATCAGTACACTTTTGGGCATAAGTTAGTTACTCTTACTGTATAGAAAGAAACGATCTCAACTAGGGGCCCTAGATTTCTGCTTTTCACTGGTATTGGGAGTCTGTGGACTCATGTTCTCTCTGTGGGCCTCAGATTTTTGAAATATGAAACGAGGCCCTTTGACCCTTTGATAAGTAAATTCTTTGTCTAAATGTCAGGGTCCCTGATTCTGGTTTCTCGTCACAGAATACTACATTATACCTTTTGTTTGTTTTCCTCAGAATTAATCCCAATAGCCTGAACATTTAAGGGAATAGAACACTTATGTTGTAAGAACTCTTTCAGAGCAAATCATTTGTATATAGCATTTGCAGTAGTCTGTGAAGTGGAATCTTATTAATGTAAAAACCTGCTGGTGAATGCTTTAGACTGTACATATTAGCCAGCTGGTAGCAGAATTCTCAATATTGAGCTGCCTAGAATTGAAATAATTAATTTTCTTGGAGAAAGTACATTGTGTTTTACTTTCTGGATTTGTGACTATTTTTAATCACCAGGGAATTTATTTAGATTTGCAATTATACTAGAATTAGTAATTTATAGTAAAGAGATAGGAGTTTGGTAAATAGGAGGCGTAGAGCTGTGAGTTTTCCATTAGTAGTTTTGTGAACCTCGTATAATACCCAAGCTCTTAGCGAAGAAGTATTAGATAGTCAGTTCATGTTTGTCTTATCTACTGAACGCAGAACCTAATGTGTTTACCACAGGAGTTTTTCCATGTATTTCAAATATGCTTTTCTTTTGCATGAAAAGAGAGTGCTATTACAAAAGCTTACATTTTAAAAAATTATGATTATGAATAATAACTTCCTGGATATATAGCATTGTGGTTTTTAATATATTCCAGTGATACCATTCTTCTTATTATGTGCCCTCCAAATTAACATTCCATCCTCAATGAAATACTATATCTTGAATGAAAGAATGTGTGACTTAACCATTCTTTAAAATTATGAATTTCTTTTGGATAAAAACAAGTTTTGTTTTTGTGTTTTGTAAAGAACAGGTTCTTTCTAATATTTACCAATTATTTTAAAGAGCTGTCCATAGAAAATAATGGCGATTATTCATAGCTAAGTCAAGAAAGTAAACATGACTAATAGAAATTCATAAAATTTACCAAGAAATCTCTATCTTTTAGTTCAATATAGTTTTCTTTAAACTTTGCAACCATTTAACATAGTTGTGGTTATAATTCTTCAGAGTTTTACAATTTATAAAACTGAATTTTTCATGAAACTCTGTTGTTTAGATGAATTACTGATTTTAAAAATGAAAGAAATCCTGTTTCATATCAATATTGTAGGATAAAATATGCAAACATGTAACTTTTATATTTGGTACTGAATATAGTCTGATGAATTGTTATCTATCCCTGGCTTAATATGAGGTTCACAGTGCCACAATTTTTCATTAAACCCCCAAAACCAGATTTTAAAGAAATATTTGGAATGTTAATTCAGTGCCTTTACTATATGTTATAGAATATGCCAGTAGGGTCAGGTAAGCACATTAGTATTTCTGCAATAAACTTTAGGAATATTCTTTGTTTGTGAGTTCAGTAAAAACTATAAGTAACCTACTATCAGTTTTGAAGTTAGTTGTCAGCTATCCATTAACCCAGGTTGCGTTATCAGAAATTTTTTTGGTTTTCAGAGTTTTTGAATTTAGAATTACAGATAAAGGAGTGAAGACATCATTAAATGAGCTGATTATTGCCTACCGTATTTTGGGTGAGCTCTGTAGAGGCTTTTCAAAGAAGCTGTTTAAACTAGGCATTATGTTCTTTGAATGTCAAAAGTTAAATGCAATGAAAAGGTGTATTTTTAAAGGATTTTGTGTATGTCTGTTTCCAATGGAAGTTATAAACTACTTTCAAAATGTCAGTTAAAATAAACGTAACCCATAGCTTTGTTTATTACTATATGAGTCCTTATCCTAAAGCTTACCTTTCATAGAATTCAATTTGAGATATCTGGAAGTTCCTGTGAATTTTCTATAAACTGCAGTTATTCATATACTGAAAAATAACAGCATAGCAAGTGAATATCATTATTACCCAAAATAACTATTTGCCTCCTTTTTCCCATGGAG